>JARKHS020000630.1:2500-143503 GCA_030143305.2 Amblyomma americanum | reverse complement strand
CGCAATAGGCTATGAAGTACTGTGATCTGTCAGAAAATGCATTTGCTTAATGGAGGTAGTATTTGCAGACGGGGACCACGATAGGGAAATCAGTAGGAGATAAGCTGAGGTGGATTGCGTTTGGCAGGCACTCTATGCTTATGAATAGCATTGACCAGTATCGCTCAACAAGAAAGCATAAAAACATTGTATATTGCCACTACTTACGTACGGGGAGAAATCTTGGAGGCTGACGAAAAGGCTTGAAGTTAAAGTGAGGACAACGGAGGGAGCGAATTAAAAATGTTGATGTAACGTTATGAAGCAGAGTGTAGAATTAGTCAGTGAACAAACATGAGTTAATGATACCCTTGTTGCGCTCTAGTGGATGAAATGGGATGAACAGGACATGTGAAGTGAATAAAAAATAAACGACGCGCCCACACGGTAACTGAGTGCTTAAATGAGGTGAGTGTGACAAGAGGCAGGGAGACAGTTGTGTGAACAATACTGCGAAGTTTGTAGGGATAACATGAAAGCACCTGGGACAGGACATGATTAATTGGAAGCATTTAATAATAATAATTGGTTTTTGGGGAAAAGGAAATGGCGCAGTATCTGTCTCATATATTTTTGGACACATGAACCGCGCCGTAAGGGAAGGGATAAAGGAGGGAGTGAAAGAAAGGAAGAATAGGTGCCGTAGTGGAGGGCTCCGGAATAATTTCGACCACCTGGGGATCTTTAACGTGCACTGACATCGCACAGGACTCGGGCGCCTTAGCGTTTTTCCTCCATAAATTTTGGAGAAGCAGTTTTCCTGAAGTGCGCATAACTGATTATTATAATGATGGCAGGGTGCGAACGATATGAGTCGCAATTTTAAATCGATATGGGATTTTTCGGTTTTGTATCTGGGTGATGTCTGTGTGCCGCAATTCCCGTGGGATGGTCCCGGTCTTCAAGCAGCTGTTGTAGTTCACTGTTATTTGCTCTATCTTTCGGCTGTCTAAGTTCTTCGGGAGCCGTTACTGAATGTTGTGTGCTGCAGTGGCCGGGCTTCTAGATATTTTCTGTAGCGCTTGCTTTGCTTCTGACTGGGTCATACCGGCATCAGAAGAGGTGCTCTCGCTGTAAAGATAGTGGAAGAAAGTGGGACGACAGACAGAGCTCATAAAACTTTGGTGTCGCTGTTCTAGAATAGCCGCTTCGTTCTGGTCTCCTAATGGGGTACCAGTGTCTGGATTGCTTAGCTAGTCTCGGTCCTGTTTCGCGTGGGATCAGGTAAACTATGCAGCAGAGACCACGTCATTGCTGTGCCGTGTCTAACGTTCCTTATGGTGGTCGCGAGGCTGCACGACTTATTTTGCTTCACTTACGTGATGGAGGCCTGTGCCTTGAATGTGACCTCCATGTTGTCGTTATGAGATGGCCGCCCTAATCTCCACTGGAACGACTTTTCTCGCTTCCCACATATGATATATGCGTTTATGTTTTGTATTTGGTTGGGATGCTGGTGGTCTTGTTTGCTTTATGGAGGTAAATTTGTAGTTCGTGGATCCATGCTGGCAGAGCGCAGAAAGGCGTCGCCTTGTCCGTTATGCATCTGGTTTTTTAGGAGCAATATCTGTCCTCTAGTCGGACAGAGCGTCCCGTTGTTTGAGAGCCGGTGATCACGAGCCCGATTTATGAGATGTTATCACTTCGAAGAGTTTCATCTATAGACTCTTCTTGGAGCAGACGCTCAGCGTTTGTGCTAAAGTGAAGTCTCGGCATGTGTCTCTGCTTATGCTGGCCACCGGGGTAGACAGGTCTGGCTCCATAAGGATGGTGACGCAATGTCAGGCTGTTGCTAGTGGCAACTGTCAGACTTTACGGGCTTGCGTTGCTTAGGTTTAGGTGGGATGGACGGAGTTGAAATCTGCTGTTATTTTTTTTGTGTTTCCCGAGGCGCTTAGGTTTTATGAAAAGCTGCTGAAAGCAGCGAAGGTGTGTACAAAAATTCTTCTTTCTGGGTCAGTATTTGCATCATCGAAATACAATCTGTTGTCGCGTTGTGATACACGCAGACACGTTGCTACGATTTCATAAGTTCTCTAGTTATTAGCATTTTTCTCACGTTTACTGCAGAGCATTTCATGCTCAGCAGACCTTGGAAGGTAATAAACGAGAACATTAATTAATTTAGACAGACGAACAATAAAACCAATATAGAAATCAGCCATTCTTAGCTCTTAATTTGTAAGCTCACGAGCATAAAGAAGGAATTTGTGGACTCCCTGTAGGATACTGCTATATTCTCGTGTTGTCGCGGCTTTTTTCGCGGGAAGCAACAGTGGCGTTTTTCATTTATTTTTGCAGTGGTCCGAAATAGCTTACTTTTGTAATGAAACACAAGCGTTTATAGTGCCAAGCAGACTCATAAATATCTGTGTTGGCAAAAGAGGGACCCGTACTTTCACCTTGATGCCATGTTCTGGCAAGATACCTTGCACAAGGCGCGGAATAGTGCAGGATCAAGTGAATGCTCCCCAATCTGGAAACACCACTCGCATTGCATATGAGCGTCTCCAATATTTTCCTACTGGAAAGAGAACGAATGCTCATATTCGCCTCTGAAGTGCGTTGGCTTTCAGAAGTGCATTGGCTTTGCAAAAAGAAAAATTGACAGTGGTTTAGCTTTGGTTAAACCTGGAGTGACGCGATAGCTACAGCTGGCTCAGTGGAACTTGGTCACATGACCTTCCACGTGACGAACCACGCGTCAGCAACGGCGCCGCGCCGCCGGCAGCGGCTCCACACGACGTCACCAACCACGTGACAGCATGACGGAGCAGCCACGGCGCCGCCACGCTGAAGGCTCAAAATGCTACCGTAATGTAGCTATCCCTACAAGAACCCTAGCTGCTCTCATGTAAGCAGTGACCCCACTCTCATGAAGAATGCGAAAAGCATTAATCAACAATTTGAAATCCTAATGCAAAAAGGTTCACTTACAGTGCTGCAGGCAGCGCCTTTCTATATTCAAAATTCTCGCAGCGGCAACTGAATTTTTATTTTATTGAGAGCATCGTAAGGTATTTTCAACTGTAAATATGCGCCTTCTTTCTCCCTGCATTCTTATGACCTATTCCGCTACTTCAAATAGCATATAAAGAGGCCTATTGGATGAGCAGGGTAGCAAGATTATGGTAAGCTTTTTCGCTGACACGCTTCTCTCCTGCGGTTAATTCAAAATATCAAATATGCGCTGAGTTCGATACTGCTAAGGAATAATTGGCTGCGCCTAATATTTATAACAGAAGAGATTTTTGTTCTTGATCTACGGGACTTTCCAAATAAATATTGGTAGCCTCCGGTGGATCCGTCCCCCGAGAGAAAGTTATTGAATGGAATACGAAGGAAAACTGAATGTAACCGCTCCGACTGTTTCTTACACATCTGAGGCAGTGTAGGCATTAGGCTTACAAGAGCCCTGAGTGAGGTCGCGGCAGATTTATACCTGTAAAAAAGTCACCAGCGTTGAGCCACGAATCTTTAACTTTTGCAAACTTGGTGAGCTATTATAATGAGCTCGCGGCATATGCGGACAGTGACATAGAAATCTGCATTAGAAGACCTGCGAGTTGATATAAGCTCCGCAGACACTAAAAATTTGTGAAAATCCATTTATTACCAGTTCTTAGAAGAGCAAAGAACTTACGTGTTCTGTTAGTAATAGTAGGAAGTGGTTTTTATTAAAATAATAATAAAAAGGAAGGAAAAGATTTTTGCTCACCCCGGCATCTGCCATCGATACTGAAACACCTGAGCTGGGGACGCGGAAATAAAGGATAACAGGCAGGATGAAGAAATGAAATGAAATTGGTGGGGGGGGGGGGGGGGACTAAAAGAGAGGATAGGGAAAGCGATGAAATTACAACGTTCTGCTTAATGAAAGAGATTGAAAAGAGACTGCAATTACTACGACGAGAAATATCTGCCAAAGTGACGCATGTTACTAGGCAGGACGCAAATATGGAGCACAGATTCTGTAAGTGACACCAGTTGTCGATAGTGCACGTTAAAAAAGAGAAAACATGAAATGATGAAGACACTCATAATCATGTCAATAATCAGTGTTAGTCGGCTCGAATTTTACCGTTGCAGTTATTTCGAATGCTGCTGGCAAACATGAGGTTACTGTATTGTGGTTTCGGATGTTTACAACGAGTGATTCATAGTGCGAAATATGTATTTGCACGGGCTATAGAAACATATAGGCAGGCTGATGATGAAGAGTGCTCTGTACAGAAGCGTCTCGATAAGGATGGCGTCGGATTGCAGCCTCATCAGTTTTCCCTGTCTTTTCCCCTATTTTGGTGTAATTTTTCTGTCATGCCGGACAGCTCGCGACAATATGATGGAGTGGTTGGAAGTATCGCAGACGACCCAGTGCTTTTTTAAATCAACATGTCCTGGTTGGTGATTGCTTGTTCTGCAATTGTAGCATCTTTTCTCCTGTGGAGTGGGGCATATGTCAGCACGGTGTCCTGTTTTCAGGCAGCATCCGCAGACCTGCATCACTGGTCGGAATGATATGCACCTGTATTTTATGCCACTGATGTAGACAAAACTTTGCACTGCTTTACCCTCAAAGGTATATAGCCTAGGCATGCCCCCTTTGTGCCGAAAGGCCTCGCTTGAACGATGTTTATTGGTTGGGGATATGCTTCCGTGCAGTTCCGCAATTGCTCTTCTGTTGGTACCGGTAAAGCGCCGATGATGATGCCTTTACATGAGTTGTCTGGTGAGGCTTCCTAAGCATTCATTGAATATTCCTTTGCTCCTAGATTTATTGCCTTGATGTTGAATATCTGTTCAGTGAGGTCCGGATCTGGGGTGCTCAGAACAGCCATGTTTTGCTCCGGCTTGACTCTGACCCTGGCATCGTGAGTTAATTGGCGGCTGAGCTTGAATTTCAAAGCAGCAAGAGGTGACCTACCGGAGTTGTGCAGCGTCACCCCTCTGCGTAGACGTATTACGATCTTGTAATCATCATGCGGCAGCCTCGGTAATTTGACGGGGCGTGCGGGTCGTGATCTTTCGGCAGGTGTGCGTGCTCCTGCGTCTGTTACAGGTTCAAATCGTTTTTCCGTACGTCGGTCATCCTGTACCATAGCGTTGCCTTCCGGTAGGCTTCAGGCATGTCTCGTGTTGTGCATTTAGAACACGGGTTGGAGTACGGGTCCTCCTGCTGCATCTCGTGCGGTAGGCTCCCCTCCGGTGTGTGGGTGGTTCCTGGGTTCCATGTCAGCAAGTTCTTGGCCTCCCTCATTTGCTGTAGGCAGCGAGCACGACCTGCTGTTGCTGGCTGGGAAGGCAGCGGCGTGGGCCATATGATGCGTTGACGTGGAACGCCGCTCCGCTGTGCTCCGCCGAGACAGCGTTAGGCTTAGCGCGGCGACTGCGCCTTGGAGGACATCGTAAGCCGCTTGTGCCAAAACAAAAGCGCACTCACGGGCAAATAATTCATCGTAGAGACTCTGGGTGTTCACAAATGCTTGAGAAAGTAATTTCGGGCACTATGATGGGTAAATGTGAGAATAAAGCAGGAAGTTCACACAGCCCATGTGAAGCACGTCCGCTCCGCTCGGCACACTCGGCGTTCAATCTAGGGAAGGGATATAGGAGGGATTGAGAGAAGAAAGGAAGAGGTGCCGTAGTGGAGGGCTCCGGAATAATTCTGGCCATCTGGGGATCTCCATCTAGCGCTGAAATCGCACAGCACACGGGCGCCTTTGCGTTTTGTCTCCATCGAAACGCGGCCGCCGCGGTCGGGTCCGTTATTTGAGTGTGGATTTTGGCCACTTCCGACGATATCCTCCCCTTCCAAAATTTTGGATGGCAAACTTTGGTGTAGCTAATTATGAACTTGGCTTCCGTTTCTACACAAGCAATTGGTATCGCAACTTCCTCCGCAGTCCCTATGTTGCGGCCTCGGATGGCTGCCACGGATACCGGCGCCCCTCGGCTATCGCCTACAAGGCTACCGCCACAACCGTTCTGCCATTCGCCGCATCTACATAGACAGATTATTTCGCTTCCATATTTTCGAACCTTCGCTGTAGAGCTTCGGCTATTCTGGCCCTTCTTTCTACGTTAAAATCTGGGTGCATGTTTCTAGGGAAGAGAGACTACCAAGGTGTTCCCGCTTTCCCTGATTTGAACTTGGGTTTCAGTCCATCTGTCTGACTTGAGTCCCACTTTTGCAAGGGTCACCCTGCCCGTCTCGGTTGTACTTAGTCTCCCTAACTGGGAGACTCGCACTGCCTCCGCCAATTCTGCCCACGTTGAACGAAAACAACGTTGACATGTAAGTAAGTCACCGCTCGTTCGTAATCGTGCCTCTCACTCTGTTCTATCTCTCTCGTGATCTCTTTGCTTTCCTTTACAGAACTAGCTCTAGCATTCGCGCACCATTCCTTTAGATTCCTTTTATGGACTACGACGAACCGGCGGCGGAAAAAAATGAACGTCAATCAGCTCAGGTAATCCACGAAATACGAAGCGAAAGCTGTCAGCGTTCATTGCGTTCATTGGCGTTGGCGTTGACAACGTTCTAGACGCCGATGATTTTGATGAAAAGAAGCGCGCATAACTGGCTCCCTGGATGTGAGGAGGCCTCATTCGTGCTTTGATACATGTGGCGGTGGTGAGAGAGAGAGATGTGGCCTGAATGCATTAGCGCTGACAACGTTTTGGCAGACACGCGGTACTGCAGCAATAAGCCGCAGCGTTCACGGGGGTGACCAACCTCTCGCGATCAACCATTAACTCCCACCTGCCCGGGTGGCAAGGTGGGCGTGCTGCCTACCCAAGCAGCGCGGGTAAATGGCCCAACGTTGGAAGAGGATGCTTCCGCACTGGTCGTTTGTCAGACGAGCCTTTGCCAATACATTTCTAATGTTGGGTCAATTACCTTTCCTGCTTGGCATATATCCAGTGTTCGGAACGCAATCAAAGAAGGTTTTTAAGGCGAAAGCCTTTTTTGGCTCTTAAGTGGCGTGTAGTAGGCTGAAATTTTTGGACGGAAGTTGTCCACACGAACCGTCAATCATAAGCTGGGTGATAAATAAAACAAAAATGTAAAACTTGATTATGCAACATATATGTATTGAAAAAAGAAACAAATTAAAAACAAAAGGTAAAACAACTAAATAAAGATAAAAACGAAGAAAACAAACATACAAAGCAAGAAGAACGAAAATTACAGAAAATAAACGAAATTGGCAGTGGCTTAGCCCTGCTAGGCCAGGATATACGCCGCGGGCGGTACGTTTCTTTGGCTGAGCTTGCTGTTGTCACTGTATGTTTAGCAATGAGAGAAATTGGGTATACACATCTTTTATTCATTTTGCGTGACAGAGACGAAGATGCCCGATGATCTGTGAAGTAGCATGCAGTGGCCTCAATTTTGCCGATAGAGTATTTCGATCTGGTAGAGTCTCTTTGGTATGCAAGGTCTATAGTAGTTCCCCATTGTGTAGTCTGAACGTGTTGGTCCGAAGCTAAATTAAAGTAAAACTTTTCTTTCATACACTGACTAAGAGAGTCCTCTTTCCTGTTGAAATCACCCAAAGTCAAACACAACTGTGAATCCGTGCCGTACGCTGGTATACACGTCGCAACCACATCAATCTTCTGCTTGACAGATGCTCCCGGTGCCACGTAGACTCCTTGGATGATAAAGCCGCTGTTAGGTCCGGACACTCTCACACATTTTCCTGTGTGTCCGGAAGGACGGCCTCACCGTGGATTTTCGTAGCCTCCCCTCGTCTATACAAATGCCATAGTGCTGGCATAGAGGCGATTCTCTGAGTACTTCCACCCACGGAGCAAGCATTTCTCGTGGCACGATGATAGACAAGTAGATTGTCTTGGCGAACATGCGCCTTTTAATGTTAACCACAACAGACTTGTCTTGTTCGATACTTCGTGGCAACTGCCTCAAAGTTTCTTCCGTGTCAACTGGAACATTGACCACAGGTCCCTTTATGCCAAACTGGCCGTCACGCGCGCTCATTAGACGCCGGATTTCAACCAAGGGAATTCGAGGAGAAATTAAATGTTCGGCCACATCATTCAAAACTGGCAAAGCAGGCGGTATGGACGGATACCGATACCCATGGCTTACACTGTAGAGTGGAATTTTCTGCTTGACCAGAAAGCCCATGCACATTCCACAAACACTCGCCACACTCTCATCCGACCATTCTGGAAATGCCAAACGCAAAGTGTCATATATTGCATTATTCACTGGTGTCAAGTCCTTTTGGTGCCACAGTCTTTCGCACACACTATGCATGCGTCTAAACGGATTGTTCACAAAGTCTGCTTCAAATGTCCGGGTCGCATATGCACTTTCGGAAACTCGAATGGTGTGATGAGTCACACGACGGGCCTTCACATCCTCTTCGGTTGGTTCCCGTTGACTGATGCCTTCCATAGGCTCCATCTCGGCAGCTATTCGGCTTCTATTCCTTCCGGCAGTTTGGCGTCTCCGTTTAGCAAAGCGTTCTTCTTTCTGCTCGGGCATCTCCGCTGCTCTCTTCGCCTTGTGACGCTCAATCTCTCTTTGTTGAGTAGCCAACTGTCAGGCGACAACCTAAGGATCGGAAGAGTTAATATTATTTTGTCTATACCGCCGTTTAGCAGCGGCTGGAATCTCCTGTGCATCCATATCAAGCGTTGCGATATAGCCGCCGATTACATCTCCGCCTTTTATACGCAATGTTGCGCTTGTGACGACGCGTGGTCCGGGTGATAGAGTGGCGTGGGGCGAGGTGGTGGTGACGAACGCTGCGCAGCTGTGGGGCCTCTGTGGTAGCGATAGTACCTGCGCATGCGCAAAACTGCTCATCCACGTGACGTCACATTCAGTTTCGACGGTGGAGCGGGCACGCGGCCGCGGCGAGGGCGGCGACGAAGTGCGAGGTGCACCGACTGCTCCCCTCTGGTTGCCATGGTAACGGCGCATGCGCTCAACTGTCCTCTCCCATGTACCGCGAAATGGTTGACTGATACCCAAGTGTAGCTCCTGATACATTAAAAGAATACGTCAAGTGAAGGGAAAAAGAGAACAGGGAAAGGCTTTCGCATTTGCTGTCATAAGCAGACAAGGGAAATCCTGCAATTTCTGCAGTTAGACACCAACGCTAGCTATACTTTGTTTCAAACATCATGTGCAACGCTGCCAAAGGTAGCGCTTTTTTTTGCGTTGCCTGCATCCGCGACACAAAAATTGTGCGTTGCTTGTGGTGAGCGAAAAATAACAAGTGTTTTGCCGGCAGCCTTCCTAGATAATACATTTGTCATCAGCGTGACAAAAAACGCGCTTATTGCAAGCGAATCGGTCGAGATGTGCGATTTTGTAATTTGCGTTTGTCGTCTTTTTTCATTTCACGTTTTCGCTGTCCCCGCAACCCTGGCCGCCTTGTTTACTCTTTCCCACTCCCCTTCGATTTTGAGAAAATGGCGTTCAGCTCAGCGGCCCCTGCCACCTCTTCTGTACGCATTTTCTCGAAGGTTCGTACATCCAAGCTGTCAAGGCACGCCAAGGAAGTAATTGCAATTGTGTACTCCCGTACCAGGACCCGTTTTCCGGAGAAGTCTGTTCGAAAAGCACTGAGTGCTGAGAGCGAGGCTACCGGAGTATCTCCCCGTACCGTTGCCAAAGTCAAGGCTGAGCGTCTATGTGGGCCTTCGGCGTCTCCGAAGAAAATACCTCGCGACGCGAAGATTTCAAGCTCGCTAACAGTCAAGAATGATAGCTTCTCAGTCCATGCCATCCGTCTGAAAATGCACAGCATGTACGCGAAGAGGGAAGTCCCAACACTGGACAGTGTGCTAAAGACTGTCAAATAGGACGACGACCTGCCGAACTTCAAGGAAACAACGTTGTGGAGGTTGATGAAGTACGTCGGATTCACAGTTGAAAAAAGAAAACGGAACCTTGTGCTGGTCGAGCGAAGTTACATCATTGCCTGGCGGAGCAGGTACCTTCGGGCGATCAAAGAATTCCGAAGAAAGGGCAGGTGCAAGCCGTTCCTTGCTTATTTTCTTACGCAGCACGTTTAGACTGGCTTCATATACAGCTTGATGTTAGCGTTGCAACCTCGTATTCGTAACAGCGCGTGTTGCTTCAGAATGACCCATTTAAAAGAAATTGTTTAGACAACGTTGCTGCTGCCGACCTTTTCGTAGAGGTGACGTTTCACGGCCAGATTTGCTCTACATTTGGCTGGGGCACGTGTCTGCACGGGTCAGATTTAATCGCTAAATCCCAATTGGTGCGGCAAGCAAACACAACAAAACTGCCAAAAATGTCGTAGCATTGCAATGGGTGGTGCCATCTCGTCGCCACCGTAGGAGCGAATGAACACCCACTGTACGCTGCCCGTTGCTCCGGTGTGGCGAGTAACTGGCGCTACTGCTGCGAACGTTAGCAAATTTTGTTAGCAGTCGCCGCAAGGGAAGAGAGTTCAAATGTTGCCGAATTAGTCAAGTATCCTATGCAAACATACAGTGAATATAAACTGGCTACCAAATGCTGCCTGGCCGCGAAATATAAGCCCTAACAAGGGAGCAATAAAGCCGAGAAAATTCTTTTTATCGATTGTATTTTAAGCGGCTGTTTGTGAGACAGTGGTCAGCAGTGTGTTTCAGTGCGTTGCCTGCTTACATGCTTCAGTGTGTTTACTTAGAACCATTAACTCGTGCGCTCGGTTGCTTAGCGTTTACAGGTTTATCATCTACCTATATGAAACCTGTGTCAAAGCAGGGCATACAAAAGAATACGTGTGGCAGGACAAGACCATGAAGTCATCTCAGGATGCCTTCTTGAAAGATTTAACAATGGGATTGTCTGCGCCTTCGGGCAAAGGGACCCGTTTGATCCTTGTACAGAGTCGATCGCACTTGTCTAGAGTGCTCGAAAGGTGCCATTCGAGGGACATAAAGCGGAATTCTAAAGAAGGTATTGACTTTCAGTGATAATGGTTGCGCTGGAGAGAAGCAGAATAGACACGTGAACCACACAGGCACCAGCGCCTTACCGCTGCGAAAACAGCTGCGAAAAGATTTCACTTCATTTGCTTCGCAGCACACCGCCCGAGCACTCTAAACTGTTATCGACTCTGTACATGCTGGGTACAGTGCAACAGGTTTCGTGCAAGAAGCCGCTGACTTCTTCAGGGCAAGAAAGGAACTTGTTTTACTTCGAATGAATCTGTAATACACAAGCTACTGAGAAAAGAGAGATGACTCATCAGCATGCTGTGATGACCTTTGTCCGTGTGTGGGTGGAAAGGAGAAAATATGTGTCCATGTGGGTGTGTGTCTACCGAGGAAAGAGAGAGGACTCATCGGCATGCTGTGATCACTCATGTGTGTGCATGTGTGTAAAAGCGCATGCTCATTAGCATCAAATTGTATCAGGCAGTAACTTGTTTAGGTGTTGAAGTGGATGTAAAGGACGTGGTGGTGGGGGCGGAGGAGGAGGTGTTTGTGTTGGTCGTGGTTGGGGGGGTTGTCCGTGGTCGTGTTAATAGTGTCTGTATAGAAGTACAATTTGTAAGGGAGTGCAAATAGTGCTTTTTCTAGTTAGAATATGAATAATGTTACACGTTATCAATGTGTGCAGTTTTGGGGAGATTCAGTGGAGAAAAATACAGTGGAGCCTAATCAAGCGTTGTGTCTATTATTCGAAATATATCTGAAAATCTGAGAGCAAATTCGATTCGTTTAAAATAATTTTGAACATGTACTTTTTAATTATTACGACTAATTGAAGAAGAATTTATTCAATTTGCAGTCCAAAAATTTCGAACACTCAAACACCCCTAAGAATGGGCCTCATTTGTGTGTGAGGGTTGGGAATGGTATGTATGGGTGTCTGATCTACATGTCCAGAAAAGGGATCCCTGGTTTGGTGTTGTCTTGCGTTACTGTCAATCTCTGGTCGTTTTGACATGTTATGTAATGCTGCAGTGCCAGTGTTGAGGTAGCCAGTATTGTGTTTTGTCCTTAATCTTTCGGGGTGTGAATGATTTCAAGCTGGATCTTCCTCGGTTCAGTGTGAATTTGCTTGTTTCAAGTCATGTCTTTGTTAGTACATGTCCCAGGAATTTCGTTTTGTTGACTGAAAATGCACTGCTTTTTGAATCCTGTCCAAACATTGATCAGGTTCGCGGTTTATGTAGTAATGTTGTTCGATGGCTTGCACATTTTTTTTTAATTTTAGAGCACTTGACTGAATGTGTGTTGGTGTACCTCCACTGCACGTGTCATTTCATTTGTATGCTTTGTGATCCATGCCTTGCTGTTTCCAGAATAAACCATTTCTCGCGAACATTCGGGGTCAACATTCTTTTTTGTCCTGTCTCATTTATTGTTTGCTCTTTCGAAATATTTCTTCATAGCGTTGTACAACTTTTACTGCATTCTTACTTGGCGCTCCCACAGCTGGGAACTCTTTTTTCCTGGCTGCATGAAAATCCTGCCTGGGCAGTTTCCGCTCTTCTAGGAGAGCAGGAAAATCGAGACAAGCTGACTTGCCTATGTATTGCTTTCATATGCATTTGTGCACGACAACAAATCTGTAACTCTTGAGGCAGTACTATTTTCTGTCACTGTGTGAATCAAAACTATATTCTAAATTTAACGCTTTACACAGGAAAACAGGCCATATTGGGGTGGTGTGTGTATAAATAGTTTCACCCATCAGTTTAAATATGCTGCTCTTCTGCCGCATATCGTAGCCAAGTTATAGAGCTCTCTTTTCAATGACAAAAGAAAACGCGCTTTGCTTAAGAACGAAAAATATCTTAAGAAAAACAAAAGAATTGCAGATATGCACCTGAATGTTGCATAGATACAGTCATAAAAGAGGCGATTAAGATGTCTAGAATATGTTTTCTGCGCTCATGTATGATAAACCTGCTTTCTAAATTAAAAGAAATCTTCATTCTAAACTTTATGATCACTAAAAAATGATTGCTTTCGCCATGTCCTTTAGGCTACTCTGCAGCACAGTGCCAAAGTCGGTGCCACACTCTTTTTGCGAAAACTGCATCCGCCGCTAACCGGTTGCACGGAACTATGCATAACATGCCAGGTACCTTAAGAGAGGCCCACAAAGGAGTGGGTTCCTCGGCAACGGCCAGAAAAGGAAGTTGCAGACGGCCACTTGTAAATCGGGCCACGGCGGAACACTCACCACTGTGCTAATTAATTAAACCCGACAAATGTACGTGATCTTTTTACACAAATCTCTCGCTTGCATCTAAGTCACAATGCTGCAGTATCGGGAAGGAAACCGTGACTACTGACCAAAAGCCGGTGCGAGCTCATTGACAACGGATTTCAGACTGCTCACATTAATGCGCTATGCATCAGATGAACAGATGCATGCAGTTCATTTCAGAACGCGGCATAATATCAAGCGATTCTGAACAAAACGAGATTTCTCCTTCAAGTCACGCGAAATGCCACTTGCGATAAAAAAAAGTGCGAAAAAAAAGTACCACCATGCGGGATTTGAACCTACGTAACCCCAGTTGCATGTCGATTCTCCGGAGCGACGCGTTAGAGCACACGGCCACAGAACAGAGCGCAGTGATACACCTTTATTTATTTTTGTTCCGGACTACTTCCGTAGCCTTCACAGCATCGCACTTGATGTTTAAAAGGGGGTATACATGATAGCGAGATTAAGGTGGCCACTGACACAGGCAGCCAGCTGTGCGCCTTTTGTTTTCGTGAAAATTAACGGCCTCTACAACGTTGTCAACGCCAAATGAACCCAATGAATATCGGCGGGTCACTTGCTTTATTTGGTTTTAAAGCAAATGCTTTACTACACCAGCCAGCGAGCCATTTCGGCTCACCGCGCCGTATGCCGTATGTCGTATGCCGTGGCCGACCTTGAGTCGCCGTTGACTAGCAACGCCGCAGCCACGCTCCAGCAGATGGCGCTGCCGTCGACGCCGCTGCCGTCGCCGCTTGCTCAACCAGATGTGCTCCGTGGGGGTAGAGGGAGAGGAGGCGTCGCCTCTCGGTGGGTATATATATATATATATATATATATATATATATATATATATATATATATATATATATATATAAATGCGCTTCTCCTCAGTGTATTGTAGTAGATATGGAGAGCGCGAAAGAGGCACAACAACGACAGAAAGAAGCGAGGAAGAGAGAACGCGCTCAAGAGTCGCAAGAAGAACTCGCCGCACGACTCGAGCAGCGTCGTAACGAAGATGCAGCTAGCCGAAGTCGTGCCATGTCCGGGTGTGACTCCAACTGCGGAAGAAATCTGAGATCTTGAGAGTGTCGGAATGAGACGCTGTGTAGACAACGTGCCGATGAAACGAAGCTTTCGCAATTCAACCAGAGTTGACCACAGCTAAACCACAGCCAATTTTTTGAGGAAAGGAAATGGCGCAGTAACTATCTCACATAGCTCAGTAGACACCCGAGCCCCACCGTAAGGGCAGGAATAAAGGATGGAGGGAATGAAGAAAGGAAGACACAGAAATAATAATAATAATAATTGGTTTTTGGGGAAAAGAAATGGCGCAGTATCTGTCTCATATATCGTTGGACACCTGAACCGCACCATAAGGGAAGGGATAAAGGAGGGAGTGAAAGAAGAGAGGAAGAAGGAGGTGCCGTAGTGGAGGGCTCCGGAATAATTGCGACCACCTGGGGATCTTTAACGTGCACTGACATCGTACAGCACACGGGCGCCTTAGCGTTTTTCCTCCATAAAAACGCAGCCGCCGCGGTCGGGTTCGAACCCGGGAACTGAAAATTGGATTTTGAGGAAACGCACTTTGCGGCGCAGCGGTAAGGCACCTGTGGCTCGGTGCTAGTGGCGCATATGAAGTGGTGACTATCGAAGCTTGCCCGAAATGCTCCGCTGAGTAGGTTAGTTTAGCTTTCGCTACAAAACGCGAGGGGCAGATTTCCTAGAAGATGTAGGTGCATTCGATGAGTGTGCATTAAGCCAAGAATGCAGCCGGAAGGCGAGCCTCTGGCAGGTGTCTCATAGGTGGCTTGCGGCCACGGAGGCCCCGAATACGCGCAGCCCAAGCTCACCGGCAACCGCGACATCACATCGGCTCCACAGCGAGCATCTGCAGCGCTGCAGCTTTCATTGCGACCGGACTGTGTCAGTCCAAATTCTTTGTCCGCATGGCTCGATTTTTTATCTTCCCTAGTTTTTTTTTGTATTGCCTTCTTCCATCGTGTAAAATTGTGCATCTTTTTTCTGCGATTGCACCGTCATTACTCGTGTGTTAATTTAACTATACGCTGCATGCAAATTTTAAGTCATTTACTTTTCCTTGCCTTTTCTTTTGTAAAGCACGTTGTTGGTGATAAGCTCTGTGCGTGATAGTGTTTTACTGCCACTTGAATCAGGATAGTGATATTAGTGCGCTTGCACTAATTGCTTCGTGAGCAAAAAATCTGTCCTGTTTGCGCTTGAAGCCTCCACCTGCCAGCTTTAGCCTGCAGTGCGCTAGAACTACGTGGGGCACTTGAGAAAAGGCAATTACGTGTACAGGTGAAGCCTGGCGGTGCACTGGTGAAGGAGAGAAAAGATGATTCGCGGCCGCTGCAGCCGCGGGAAAAGGACAAAACCTGCGCACGCCAGCGGCAGCAAAGTTCTATAGTGGGTAGCGCGCCTTACTCACCCTAGTGGAAAGATGCTAATTTATTGGGGTTCAATGTCCCAAAGCAACTCAGGCTATGGCGGACGCCATAGTGGAGGCCTCCGCATAATTTCGACCCCCTGGCGTTCTACAACGTGCCCTGACATCGCACAGTAGACGGGCCTGTACAAGTTCGCCTCTGTCAAAATTCTACCACAGCGGCCGGAATCGAACCGATGTCTTTCCGGTCAGCAGCCGAACGCCATAACGACTACACCACCGCGGCGGCAAATCGGTTTCGCAGCAGCTTGAGCCAAATGGAAAGGCAGAAAGCTCGTCACGCTAGCTGGGGCTTAGACTGCTTGTAGCAGCGTTAAAAGTGTCCTGGCGAAGAGGCCACACATACTGCGCTAAAGTACCTACGTCGCATTTAGTTTAACGAAGCTGGGGGTTAGCTTTTTGTTGTCCACTCTGTCGTCTACGCCGCACGCCTTCGGTCAGAGGCTAATCAGGCGTGACCTCTGGTTGCAGTCAACTTTCTCTTCTTCTACTGTGGGGCGTAGCAGGTAGTCGTTCCGCCCTTTCAAAACTTAATTGTGCAGTGGCGGGTTGCTCGGCAAAATAATAATTGAAGATTATATTCTAGTGGTAGCCGTGAAAGTTTACTGACTGAATTCTTAACGGGGCTATCCTCTGAACCGCTACTTCGGGCGTCATGCCAAGAATTTTTCCGCGTTTTTCAAGACCTCGATTCTCCATGACTACGGCGCGACGAACGGAACATAGAAGAAGGAAACACTCAGGGACACAACACAGCCCTGCCTCTTGACAACACGATCAGCTCTGTGTTGTGTCCCTGAGTGTGTCCTTCTATATCCCATTTGCTGCGCTGTAGTGATGAAATATCGTCAGCAACTCGCCCAACAACTTACCTTGTCGAGTCCCGATCGTCTTTTCACAGTTCGTTTTAGGCGCTGCCGGAAGTATTTGTCTGACCTGGCTCATACCAGTGTTCGGCTACGCTATGCGACCGTAGTCCGAAAGTTATTTCTCGGCGCCATTCCTAGTCGAAATTATTCCGGAGCCCTCCACTACGGCACCTCTTCCTTTCTTCTTTCAATCCCTCCTTTATCCGTTCGCTTACGGCACGGTTCGGGTGTCTGCCGAGATGTGAGACAAATACTGCACCATTTTCTTTCTCCAAAAACCAATTTTCAATTTTTTCGCCATTCCTAACCACGGAGAACTTCGGAGAGTCGGAAGCAAATTGAGCGAACAACAGTCTGCTCCTAGTGGACTCAGTAACAGCGGCATATATCTGAAATGAGAAAAAATTACTAATGTTAAAGGTGCTCATTGTGACGGCGAGAATGAGGGAAGGCCGAAGGAGTTAGGGCGACGACGAGGGAGTGTTACAGAATTTTCAAAGAAACGAGTGTGATGGAGTATAATGATTTAAGGGTGCGAAAAACGGATCTGAGGACATTTTCTCATCGCTGGTTTTGGCACGAACGAGATGAGATATTGTTTGTCTGGGCGTGAGACGCTAGCAACAGCCGACGTAGAGATTTTGGTCGGTAAAGCCGATGTAACCGCGCTGGCTGGATACTGGCGCCGATTATTCTGTACTCAGGTGGAAAATTTGCGGCGGCACTGAAAAAGGTCACAACCGCTTGGGACGGCCCACAGATGCGTAATGCAGGGGGCATTTGATCACAGTAATGAGAACACGCACGTCGCGGGTAACCGTGCAAGGCCAAACATTTCTGGCAACGTTCCTAGCGCTAGCCGAGCGCTCTCGGGACGTTATGCTCGGCATGGACTTTCTGACTGAAACCGGTGCCGTCATTGATCTGCAATCGCAGTCCGTGAAGTTCTCGACCGAGAAGGCTATATCCGTCGATAGTGTTCTCTCAGCGGCGCTGCACATTCTAGACGAACACGTGACCATGCCTCCACGTTCCAGTGTAATGGTAACCGTCGGCTCAAAGAAAATAAGGCAAATTGGGGGTGTCGTGGAAAGCAAGCAAGTTGCTTCTGGGCAGAGGACTTTCCGTCGCCAGGGCGGTTGTCTTCCTCGAAAATAGCAAGGTGAACGTTCTTCTCACAAATTTCAGCAACGAACACCAGCACCTTAACAAGGGGACGACTGTGGCATATATTGACGCTCTTAGTGAAACTAGGTGTGTGCACAGTTTAACGACTGCTTCAACGACTGAGCCTGATATACCTCCTGGTGTTCAGTACGACATTAACCCAACCCTGCCGCTCGAGCAGCGCGACAAAGTGCGCGAACTGCTCGATCGCTACCGTGGTGCCTTCGCGTTGTCGTCACGCGTCGGGCGGACTCATCTTGCGAAACATGGCATAATTACTGATGAAAATGGTCCACCACTCCGGCAGTCACCTTATCGAGTGTCCACTAAAGAACGTGAGGCTCTCAGCACACAAGTGAAAGAAATGCTCACCAACGACGTTATTCGACCTTCTAGGAGCCCGTGGGCGGCACCCGTCGTGCTTGTGAAGAAGGACGGCACCTTACGATTGTGTGTTGACAACCGTCGGTTAAACAACATCACTAAAAAGGATGTGAACCCACTACCCAGAATTGACGATGCCTTGGATCGCTTATGCAACACCAGATATTTCTGCTCCATGGACCTGAAGGCTGGATATTGGCAAATTGAGGTAGCCGAGAGGGACCGCGAAAAGACGGCATTCATTACTCAAGACGGCCTGTACGAGTTCCAGGTGATGCCATTTGGTCTTTGTTCGGTACCCGCGACATTCCAAAGGCTCATGGATAGCGTTCAATGCGGCTTTGAAGTGGCGAACTTCTCTGGTCTACCTGGACGACGTCATCGTTTTTGCCCCGTCTTTCGAGGAGCACCTGCGTCGCCTCGAGGAAGTATTGCAGGCCATAGCATCATCAGGCCTTACTCTAAAAGCTGGAAAATGCCATTTTGCATTCGAAGAGTTAAAGGTTTTAGGCCATGTCGTGAACTACGAAGGAGTCCTTCCAGATCCCGAGAAAACATCCGCCATTGCCAATTTTCAACCGCCGCGTGATCAGAAGGAAGTTCGTCGATTCCTCGGACTATGCGCGTCATTACCGGCGCTTCGTGGAGAATTTCTCTAACATTGCCTCACCCCTTACTGATCTGACAAAGGCGCATGTGCCGTTCAGGTGGGAACCACTACAGCAGATGGCTTTTCAAGAGCTTCAACGCCACCTGCAGTCACCCCCAGTGCTGGCGCACTTTGATGAACTTGCAGACACCAGCGTCCACACCGATGCAAGCAATGCTGGTTTGGACGCTGTCCTAGTTCAAGTTCGGAGGGACCAACCACGTGTCATCGCCTATGCGAGCCGCGCACTATCGAAGACAGAAGCCAACTACTCTGCCACTGAAAAAGAATGCCTCGCCATCGTGTGGGCAGTTTCGAAGTTCAGACCATACCTTTATGGCCGCTCTTTCAAAGTAGTCACCGAGCATCACGCACTTTGCTGGCTTACCAACCTCAAGGATCCCTCCGGGCGCCTCGCACGGTGGAGCCTTCGACTCCAAGAGTTCTATATCACCTTCATTTACAAATCCGGTCACACACAGGCAGACGCTGACTGCTTATCTCGTGCTCCCGTGCAAGCAGCTCCAGACGACGCTGCTGATGACGATGAAGTCTTCTTGAATGCAATACAAGCCAACGATTTCGCCGCGCACCTACCCGCCGAGCCCGACCTCCACGACATCATTCGTTATCCTGAAGGTACCAGCAGGAGGGTTCCTAAAGCCTTCAGACGAGCTTTGTCGCCTCTCTTCATACGAAACGGTGTTCTCTTCAAGGAGAATTACGCCGCGAACAGTAGGCAATACTTGCTGGTCGGCCCTGTGAACCTACACGACGAAATTCACGCCTGCCATGACGAACCAGCTTCCGGCTACCTCGGTGTTCCTAGAACACAAGTTAGGATTCAAGGCAAGTACTACTGGCCTCGCCTGGGCCCTGACGTTGCGCAATACGTCCGCACTTGCCGGGATTGACAGCGTCGCAAAGTTCGGCCCGTGAAGCCAGCCGGATTCCTCAAGCCAATTGAGCCGCCTTCGCAAGTTTTTCAACAAGTCGGAATGGACTTGCTCGGGCCCTTTCCTACATCAGACTCCGGAAAAAGGCGGATAATAGTAGCCACTGATTATCTCTCACGTTATGCGGAGACAGCATATCTTCAAAAGTAGAACCGCCAACGAAGTAGCCCAGTTCTTTGTTACTCAAATCGTCTTACGTCATGGTGCTCCACAAGTTTTAATTACGGACAAAAGGGCTTCCTTCACCTCTGAGCTCCTGCACCATATTCTAATTTTCAGACACACCAGTCACCGTCGAACGACTTCTTATCATCCCCAAACGAACGGACTGAGTGAACGTCGAAACAAGACGCTTGCGGACATGCTTCCAATGTACGTGGACGTGGAACATAAAACCTCGGACGACGTCCTACCCTACGTCACGTTCGCATACAATACAGCAGTGCAGGAAACAACCATCATGACACCATTTGGCCTAGTTTATGGACGTCAGGTCAAGACAACACTCGATGCCATGCTGCCTCATGTCGACGATCATCCAAATGACGACGTTGCGTCTTTCTTTCAACGCGCCGAAGCTGCCCGCCAACTCGCACGGGTTCGAATTCAGGACCAACAGGGCCAGGACGCACAACGCTACATACCTACGGAGGCGGCATGTGGAATACCACCCAGGTGACCTTGTCTGGGTTCGGTCATCTATCCGACGACGCGGACTGAGTGAAAAGCTCTTGCGCCGCTACTTCTGTCCTTACCGAATTGTACGTCGCCTTGGAGCCCTTATTATGAAGTCGTCCCTCATGAGACTCAACAATCTTGACGCCACCACCGGCCCGAGGTGTTCCACGTGGTTCGCCTGAAGCCCTACTACGCACGGACACCTCCCTAGCTCTTCTCGAGACCCCCTGCTATCTTTTCAGCATCGCGTCGATGCTTTCGGAGGAGGGTGCTAATGACGCCAGCGCTCGGGAAGACGAACGCGCCGATCAAGAAGAGAACAAAGTGTTGAGGAAGCGCTCTCATCCAAGGCTACGCCGCTACTGACTCTCGGTCGCTTAACGCCGTTGCTGACTGTACGCCAACGCCAACGTGACAATAAGTCAGCTCTCTGTTCGTGAATCACACCGAGATGGTGCTACAAATTATTCATCTGCTTTTTTCATCATAACATTGCAATGATTTCTTAGGTGTATGTTTGCTTGAGCTTTTAAATGCCACGTGCGTCTCAAAACTCAAGCGTGCGCAGCTTGCACCATGTGCAGCAATTTTGGGCTAAAATTTTGAAAATTGCAAAAACTGTGGGATACTTTTACGGTAATAGTGAAGGTAATGATATATTCTTCTTATATGTAGCAAAATCTTTCTTTTAGAGTGTCTACATCGGTCGTATCTATCAGTGAAGTCTCCCATCGAAAATCAATGGCGAACGCTTTTGACAATAGAAAATCTTGCAATAGCAATAGTGCAATCTTTTTCTCGGCACTAAAGTTTGCTCTCTACTCTAAATTTATAATTGCAAAAGTCTTGATATTCAACTCTTTCAGAGTTTTTGCTACATTTGTGCGGGATTCGTCCTTTGATCGTTTATTGGGTTTAAAGTCCCAAAGTCACTCAAAATATGAGTAACGCCGATTCTAATTTTGAATCAATAAGGCGCGATAACCTTTTTCGGCCAGTAAGAGCTGCCAACCTTGGTTTAGTCCATCTTTAGTTCTATGATACTCAACCACATCTCAACAGCTGGTGAAGCACTTCACCTTTTAAACAGATCCTCCGCACACGCCCTTTTCAAGCGTCGCCGTGACAGCGTTCATCCTTTTGCATGTCACCTTTTGGAGCGTCTGGGCGTTTCGCCTTTTTGTTCATGCCGTCTGGCTCCCTATCAGCATCTGATGTATTTCCACTCGCGTTCAGCTCTCTCGCATTTGCTCCTGTATTAGAAAAATGCAAATAAACCAATAAATAAGGAGACCTCCTTTAGAGGCTAATGACATTTTAAAGTGTGGTAACCTCGGTACGTAGGTCTCTGTGTTGTCGACATTTCGAAAAACCCTAAGAACACTGCCCTCGCTGTGAAACGTTAGCTTGCTGCTTGGCCCTAAAGGTTATACGCGAGAAAAGACTTTCTTTCCGCAAAGATCATGAACATTTCTCTTCGGAAAACATGGCACCTTTTCGCTGATTTTCGCAACTTTTACGCAAGGAATGGTCGTGTTTAGTTACATGCACGAGCGCAATTAAGCGTAGATGCGCTCTAGTTTTGAGTTAACCGCATAGGTAACATAAGCTGCGCTAAGGTGATGAAAGAAGGCTATAATAAATCTAATATTATTTCTTCATGTAAAACCTTTCCAATGCATACGTCATATACGGGGTGGTAAAAACCAGTCATTCTGTGCGGTTAAGAAACACGCGGTGAAAATACGTGAAGCCCGTTTTTCTCTTCGCATAGTGGTAGAGTTCTACCTTCTCAACCACAACCACATCATCTTCTTTTAAAGTGGTTCAGACCTTTATTGTCAACCACATAGTAAGTAATCTTCGGACAGTTGGTTTAGATGTACAATCGTGTTAACCACTATCCCGAATTGTCTTCAGCGAAAACAATATGTTTGGAACATACTTCGGGATATTTAGAATGTATTTTAAACATAGTTTGTATTGATGAATGCGCTAAAAATATCCCGGAAATAGGTTCCTGCAATTTTATGATTGGTATTCGAAATATATCCTTAAAATTTTTTCAAAAATACGTCACTTAAAGCATGCTTCCAGCAAGTTTCAATACGAGACAAAATATGGATGCGGTTTTGGCACCTAGTTAATGTATTAAAGGTGTACTTTTGTAAATATGAAATTAATTTGGGCAGTCCCGTTAAACATACTTGAAGCACGATTTTAGCTCCCGTGGAACAATCTAGTGCTCGAAATCGCGTTTCGAGAAATGGGCATTGCATGTTGGCAAGGTGTTGAAAATGTACTTTTGCAAATACGACATTAATTCTTCCAAACTACACTTCAATTCTTACGTACGAGCTGTCCGCGTAAAAGCTGTATTTGCAGCACACTTCAAGTTGCCGTTGAACAGTTAGTGCTCGAAATCGCGTTTCGGGAAATGACGTATTGGTAATGCATTTAATGTGTAGTTTCGTAAATACTAAATTAATTCGTGCGTAGTTTACTTCAATTCTTACAAATGGGTAGTCCGCGTCAGCATATTTGCAGCACAGTTAAAGCTGCCGGAGAACAACCTAGGGCTAGAAATCACGTTTCCGGGAGGGGTGAAAACTCTCCCTTTTCGTCCATTCGTATTTGTTAACTTCTAGCAGAAAGGCATACACCGCTTATTTAAAATACGCGTGAACAGCGTGATAGCATTGTACCAGCAATGGCGCCATGCGCGCCTCCAGGCGCGAACATTCCAGCGAAAAGGACCCCGACTGGCAATTCCGACCGGCTCCCATAGACACTCATGCATTTGTTGGTTTACAGTTCGACTCCTGACCGATGACTGACACAAGTTAACGACCAACAGTGCGGTTCCAGATAGACCGCATATTCGAACCCGACCCCTCCGACGCTTGTGCGACAGTTTGGCGGCCCACAGCATGCGCAAAAAACGCCTCACAGGGCAAGATAATGTGTATCCTCTCGGGAAGTATATATAAGCCAAGCCAAGTTTTACGCTTGTGGGAGCAGTTCCTGTCTACTGATGTTACTTTCCGTCAGCATTTCCTGCGTGGCGACATCTCTCCCGCTCAGGTCCCGTCACGTGACATTACATTGGCGCAGATTTCTTGATGAGAACGCGGATTCTTTGGGATTGTCTGCCTCCTGATGCTTATAACCAGTTTAGTCATTACTTCTGCTGTTGTCTACATTGATCAGTATTATGCGGTAAATCCGACTAACACACCTTTTGTAAGCCGAGCACAAGTGCATACATTTTTAATGTATTAATTGCATATTTTTATTGTATTTTATATTTAATGTATTTAACGTATATTTTTAGTATATTTCTAATGTCTTTAATGTATATTTTTAGAATATTTTTATATGTGTAACAAATATTCTAAGCGAACAGAAAATGTATTTTTGATGCATTTCCAAGAATCTTCAAGGTATTACTCCTAGCATGCTTAGGAAGTATTCGTACTGCAATTTAAGCATAGGGACAAAAAATGTAAAATAAATACGAAATAATAATGTGTTCGAAATGCAGTTTTAGGACCGCCTTCTTTCGCTAGGCAATGTTATTATGCACAGAGAATGCCTGTAAATACCATATATGTTGTACAACTATTCAAACAGCTATGCTCCGGGTCCCCTAGAAGAGCCCGCAAAGGGATTTGTCATGAAAAAGTACCCTTGAACGTATGTTCACTTGTAGCGATTGGAAGTGTATAATTAAAGTTCTGGCTTTGCTTAGTTGGCTTATGCGTTTATATTTTGAAAAAAGTGGAGGATAAGCGGACGAAAAACAAGTCGGTGTTCATCGTTTCGTATTTAATCTTTCTGAGCGTCTCAACGCCTCGCCTGTTGCTTCAAAATCTTGACAAGAATCCATTATTAATGACGTATGGTATCGGTTGCAAGCCTTATATGAAACCCGCGACAGTTTTCACACTTGGTCTTACTCTTTTTTCCTTCTGACCTTTTTCAGGACATTAAAAAAGTATAAATCACCCTCCCTTGCTCTACGACTGTTAACAAGGCTCAAAGATGGTGAGCTTCTTTCCATGTTGCAATTATCTTGTGCGTTATGCGTTCAAACCATAGCTAGCGCGTTGTCGTGGGCAGGCATAGACAAATTGTCTGCGCGGAGGGCTCTTCAAAGTGCCCCACCTTTTTTTATTGTTCTCGTCGGACGTAGAAAGAGATGAAGAAATAATTATTTGAATGACCGCGATCGTAACTCCTTACTTCTTTCATGGGGCTCACTTGTGTGCATGGCGATAGATAAATAATTCTCAAGTGTGCGCCCACTCACTGGGTCACGCCGCCCCGGCCCCCCTGAATGCCATTTCCATCGGCCACAATCTGGCCCGGTCGCACCCCAATGTTCATGTTGCCAAGGTTATGCATAATATTTTCACGAACGAATACTGCCTCGCCCACATACATATTGGCAAGGTGCATCGCATTCTGAGTTGGCAGCAAGCACACGCTGCACGTTACCGCGCAGAGACATTACGACAGCGACGAAGTGACTTTCCGCACTCTCATAATCCAGGCGCGTCAGGCAAAGGGAGAAGAGAAACATTTATGACGCTCGCCGTAATCTTGCTGTAGATGTACCGAGGTGTGGAGGTGACGGCGGTGACGCTGTAGCGCAAACATCCGCAGACGGCGTCGATGCCAGGTTTGATGCATTTCCTGAACCTTTTTGGAGGAAGTACACTCGATCGGAAGTTCTCTGGGGCGTTATCTTTATGTTCGCTGAGAAGGAGCAATAACATTTTTCAAAAGGTTAAAATATAACGAGTATTTGTGTTCACTGAAACTGAGGAACTGTTTTCTGGCTGCTGTCGAGGAGAGTGTGTAAGCGGTGCCTATGCTTGTTCGAGCGTTCTGTTGCTTTTCCTTATATTTATAAGTTCGGAGTTACGGGGAAATGCAGGGAATAGTGAAAATTCATTGAGGCGCGAACATGGTGCTAGAATGAAAGAACGCATGGGCGCAAGAGTGTTCGGGAGTCGGATCAGAAGCTTCCGAACAACAGGAAGATGCGGAGCGGGGTCTATTCGTGTTCAATTCAACGTGTGTTAACACACCTCCTTGTTTTTGCCATGCACTCCTTTCCAGTGGAAAGCTGGATTCTCTAATCGACACAATGAGAGCACGAAACATTTATAACGCCGTTTGTATCCTGAGCCGCTTTTAGAAAAAAATGTACTCGTGGTTTTAAGAAATAATCAACGTTACGGAGCAGTTTGCCGCGCTTCAGTATTTGAACCTATTTCCACTCTGTTATTTGCACTTCGCTCATATCTTACCGGAATTTATGGCAATGCTCAACAAAGAGACACAGAGACAAATTGTTCAACATATTTAGAATCTCCAGCATATGAAATAGTCCGTTCTTTGTTTGAACCTGCAATTAATAGTATACCTGTTTCCTGGGTACAGAAAATACATCACTAATATTACGCACTTTGTTAACACCCTTCTGCAAGAACACAAAGACCTGGGCGAGAGCCTGACGGGGGACCCTTTAGTTGCGGAAGGTCTTTTTAGCGAATCTCCGGTCACTGACATTTTCGCTACGAATTCTTGTGCCAAGCTCGGCGCCCGATTATCCTTGGGATCAAGCAGTGAAAAACATCAGAAATCAAGCAATAATGGCTGGGTATTCTCTGTAATATTTCTCGTAACAACTAATTGTGCTTTTTCGATGCACTGATGCCGTCAAGCCTGTATAACTGTTGTTAGCATTTCTCCAAGATTCGATTGCACTAGATGTGATAGTACACATAAAATACAAACTGCCAGAAGCCACTAATGACCTCTTGAACATGAAAAATAATAATCTCTTGAACATGAACAGATTTGCAGTTACCTTTTCTTCACGTGTCATTTTTTTCACTGCATTCCTCCTAATGCTCCCATTCAGTGTTCGCTACTCTCCACAAATTATAAAAATATCTATGGCACTTGATGCTATCTACACTGCCTATTGAGCAGACAAGGGAAGGGAAAAAAGGTGCTCGTTATGACATACGTTATGACGGAAGCCAACAGTCACCGAAACCAATGTGCATAGGGGGATGTTTTTGTTTTAAATTTGTTGCATTGTTTACTTGGAAAATAAAATAATGTTATTTTATGGCCTAAAGGCTGTTGATAAAAGAGCAGAAGGAAAAGCAACCATTTGCCGTCGGTGGCATTTGAACCCACGACCTCCGAATATCGCGTCCGGTGCTCTACCAACTGAGCTACGGCGACGGCTGTCCACTCTGCTGCTTTCGGGAGTATTTATCTGTAGCGTAACCGAACCTTTAAAGTGGTCACCAGCTCCACCCTCGTGCATAACGGTGGACGTAGTACGTCCTGTAATGCCGCGAATGACGCATAGGAACTTGATCGAAATATGAGGGCGGAAGTTGTGCGAGAACCTTCTTGTGATACCTTTGGCATCAAGAGCAACGAGGTCCTCGGGTTTGGAATTCCTCGAAGTTTAGAGCTCGCGGGTTGTGATCGCACCGTTACAATGCGGTTGCTTGTTGTTCTGGTTTTTAATCAATTATCTTTAAAATAGTTACCCTAATCATCTCCCACTGACAAACAACAAAAAGTGTATGTATTAAAATCTCCCCTATGCTGCTTGATTTCGGTGGCTCTTGGCTTCCGTCAGGTATGTCCCTTCTCTTCTGTCCTTCTTTTCCCTTTTGTTGTCTGCTCAATAGCTAACGAGGCCCTCGAGTCTGGCAGTCTTGATGCCAAAGGCAGCTACGAAGGTTCTTGCGCAGCTTCCGCCATCAAAATCGACCACGTTCCCACGTAGAACACGGGGTAATTCAGGGCGTACTATGTCTGCCACTATGAACGAGGGTGGCGCTGGTGAACACTATCACCTTTAGGTAACACTGCACATAAATACCCCTAAAATTAGAAGATTGGATAGCCGTCACCGTAGCTCTTTAATAAAGCACCGGGCGCGAAATTCGGTGGTCGTGGGTTCGGATCCCACAAGTGGCATGTGGTTGTTTTTCTTCTGGTTTCTGATTAACTTACTTCAAAATATTTACCCTGTTAAGCTCCCATTGATGACCACCGCAAATTATATGTATAAAGATACCCTATGTCGTTTTGTTTCACTGACTGTTGGCTTCCGTAATCTATGTCATAACGAGGCCCTCTTTTCCCTCCCCTTGACTGCTTATTATGTTGGCAGGCAGTGCGGCGATTGGCCGATTCTTCTAAATATTCATAAGTTCGTGCTCCTTAATGTAAGAAGATGACACGAACATCTCGTGGCACCCGATGAAGGCCTCCTATAAACAGCATCACTTAATTGCACTGAAGCAACAGTTCTTTTTAAGGAAAGGCCTCTAGCTCACGTAACCTGCGTAAAGACCTACTGGCTCATAACACACTCATATCGTTTTTACTAAAATATGCTAATAATATTAGGTATCTGGCTAATAAATTTAAAAAATGTAGAAGCGATCTTTGTTGAATATTGACACACTGTCCTAAAATATTGCTCAGTGATGCCGGGATCGATAGTTATAATAATTGAGTAATTACTGATTAGCATCTAGCCCAGCGCCGCCACACCCAAAATTCTTGGCAAAAGGATTTTTGAACAGAAAAGAGTTTATGAACGCAATTTTTTCATATTATGTAAGATTTCAGTTTGACAATCAATATACCCAGAGACGACTCAACAGCAGTCTTGAGTATTTTTTTTTTGCTATTAACGTTTTTGCTATCCTCAAAAGCGTCTCCCATACGTTTCCTTAGTCTTAACTATTCGATGCGGTCGATGGAAACACGTTAACACAATGGTTTTGCTACACATCGGAAGAAAAAAAACATTACCTTGAATATTACTATAAGACTATAATACAATTTTTAAAAATTCAGAATGCTTGTCCGAGAATGTTGGAGAATGTAGGAAATCTATACTGCTCCCACAGAAGCTTCGTAGTTAACGAAAAATTCGTCCTGGTGTGGCTTTGCATCCCGCGAAGACCGATTTACCGTACCACTCTCTCCACCAACTCAGCTAACCGGGACGACTAGCATTCTGTACTCCGCCTCGGGGCACTGTCCTAAACATGTTTACAATATCCACTCCAATATCTACTCCACAAATGCCCCAACATTTGATCAAAATCGGTATATATTAGTACAAACCAAGCTAAACGAGCCTGGTCAGAATTTCTCTTTCAACTTATTCACGGTCAAGTAAACAGTGACCCTTTGAAGTACATCTCTTTTACACCACCAGAACAACCTGCCATAAACACCTGAACACACCCTACCGCTCGCGCACAGATGAATTTGCTAATTTGCTCTATATATTTTCTGGTTCCTTCAGTATTTACAGATCAGAACATCCTTCACTCACCAACTGGCGAGCAATAAGCAACTTAATAATTCTTGTTTAAATGAATTACACGCATCAGAGTTTCCATGATTTATAACAAAATTTTTATTTTCCGAGAAAGAAATATGACTGTTTAAATACACTTAGCTTCTTATTGTGTCATATTTCGCGAATTCAGCTTGTTTGCAACTACACAAGCATGAATCTTACTCGCTGTTCGAGTTCACTTCCAATCAACTTTCACTTGACATGTTTTAAATAGAATCTTGTATTTTTATTTTTTGTATTGTGCAACGGATCGCTTCGCGTCATGCGGCGAATTAGGCCGCGCATCGTAAAGAGAGGTAGAGGAATAGCCGGAAAAACTTTTCCTCTTGGAGCCCGCAGGTGCTCTTTCGAAAAAAGTGCTTCGCACATCCAGCAAGCGGTTGGTACTGTCTCGTGATCGACAAAAATAGGCGCATGTACCCATTCCCTGAACGTAGATAAATCTGATGTATCTTGGTGCACAAAGGTGGTATTGTATGTGCAAATAATATTGCCGGCATGCTATGTGTACTGCAAATTATGATGGAACTTCTTCCTAGAGAACAAGGAATTTCACTAGTCGTTTGTAATAGAAGTCGTGATCACCTCTGCCTTGGAAGCTGCGTGTACAGTCCACCATGTAAGTAAATCGCTAATGTTTCTTTACCCCGGCTCATCGTCCCTTCGGCGCTCACTACCCGACGTCCCAATTACTGAGGCACAACTTTTCTGCTAGTCACACGCCACTGCTGAGGTTACAAACCGCAGTGGCCTGTTGCAACATTCTCATATTTCTAATAAAACGTAACGTCAGTGTAGCGCGCGTCGCTTTAGCTCATTGTTACCGCATTTTCGAACATCTGAGATAGTAACGCGGGCGTGCGGGATAGCAGATGCGTCATAATTATGTAGCAGCGACGAAAGGATGCACTAGTAAGGAATTGTTTATTTGCTCTCCTCTCTGCCATTCCTTGCTCCCGTTGGCGATTCGCAATACGTCGCTTTTAAACATCTCATCGCTGTGACTGCATATTAATGTATATGTCTGTTTAACCTTCAATATGTAGCTGTAAGTAGTTTTTATTACAGTGTTTCCCAACCTCGGTAACTAAAGAGTTCGTCCCTGTCGCCTCATGGTCTTTTATTGATGAATTTTCCTAAAGCAGCTCTCTTTCCTCTGCGCAACCTGGCAATAATTTGCGTACCCATTCCTTAACAGTGGTTGTGCGCCAACAACCCTCGTACAAAGACTGGGATTTACGCCATACTGACATTTAGCGCACTCCTTAAAAACCTAAAATGGACGACACAACCACATATGACAATCTGCAGAGCGCTAACACTCCTTAGATGTAAAGGTGCGGTCAGAAGTAACCTCAGTATGCAGCCGATCTGAGAACTCCACCCAACTGAACAGCTCGCGCATTCAATGTTTTCTCAAACGTGAATGCCTCACTGCAACACTAGTCGATGGTCTGCGGTGGACTGCATACGAGGCCAGCGAAAAACGCCTCTAAATTTTTAACTTCTTGTCGCGTGTTAACATTGGCAAGGCAGAAGACGCGTCTTTTTATTTCGACTTCTACACTCACCGTCGCATCCGTGTGCTGAATGCGTAACTTAAGAAGGAGCTGCTCTCTTTCCGTTCGCACGACATTAGTATTTCCGCATCAGCAGTTCCCGTGTAAGCGAATCCCAAGCGGCCCGGCAGACTTCCTGATTTGGGTACCAAGTTGTTGCAGAGCCTTCTAGAGCTAAAAAAAAGCTGACCTTAATCGGGAAATCACCGTTGTTGACTACAGCCACACATTGGTACTGGTGGAGCCATTCTTCGGGATGTTGCCTAGTGAGCCATTAAATTGGACGGCACTCAAGGCTGCGACAGAACCGGATATGGAACTGCAGGCCGAGTTATAGCCGATGACGAGGCATGCGGTACCCAGTAGTAATCGAGGCATCCGCTAGTAATGACGAGATAGTAACGACGAGGCATCCCGTAGTAATCCCCGCTCAGACGGCCGGCTCTGGAGACCAAGCCCGCTGCGGTGGCTCAGTGGTTAGGGCGCTCGGCTACTGATCCGGAGCACCCGGGTTCGAACCCTAACGCGGCGGCCGCGTTTCGATGGAGGCAAAACGCTAAGCCGCCTGTGTGCTGTGCGATGTCAGTGCACGTTAAAGATCCCCAGATTATTCCGGAGCCCTCCACGACGGCCCCTATTTCTTTTTTTTCTCTCACTCACTCCTTTATCCCTTCTATTGCGGCGCGGTTCAGGTGTCCGCCGAGATATGAGACAGATACTGCGCCATTTCTTCTCCGCTAAAACGAATTTTCATTTTCATTTCATTTTCTGGAGACGGCGGCTCCTTCGCAGTTTTTCTTCGGTGGCTTTCTTTATGCCCGCTTCCTGAAACGGCTGCGGCTGCTTGATCGACTGTCGGGGGTGACGGCGAGAAGTACATCTGGCACCCAGCACATCTACAAGATGTCACATGGTGGTGAGAACACTGTGGATGATGGACAAGTGGACTGAAATTTTTTCCAACTGAACTCTATATTGGGGCTCAGTAGTGTGGACAGACAGAGGAGGAAATGGCGGTGGCGATAGCAATGAGCGGGCTCGGTGGGCGTCGAGGAGGAGATTTATCGCTGCTCGCGGCCTAGCTCAATTTCAAGCCCTCCAAAATTTTCAGATAAAGCGCAAAAAACAAGCACCAATATCTTGAACAATGAAGGAACAGTTGTGTGTAACTGCAATCATTCGAAATAACGGGTTAACTGCGATAAAAGGGTGATACAGCAGGAAGAAACAAGTACGACACAGCGCTGCCAAGGGTCGTATGTACTTCTTCCTGCTTTAGTTTTTTTTTTCTCGAAGTTAGCCCCTTAGAGTAATATGTTCCGTCAAGCCCGGAAAATCTTGTTTGATAATTCGAGATAAACGTGAGCATATCTGGCACTGCAAGGAACGCTATAAATCCGCGGACCACTAGCTTTGTGCCTGAACAAAGATTACATGCCTTATTCGCAATATGACCCCGTATGGCACACTGTCTATAGAATTGGGATTGTTCTGACATCCTTGCCCCGCTTACTGGGTTCACCATTGCCCTGACCCGACCACATGTGGCTACAAATGGCGCTATCTTCACACTAGGACTGCTTCGACGCCGCCTCTCGTGAGCCTTGAGAGAGAAAAAGATGCCTGCCAGTTTTGGCCTCGGATATTGGAAATACCATATATAGCTAGTGCTTCTATACAGACAGGGGTAGAGAAAAGAAGTGCTCGTTTTGACGTACATACGTGACGGAAGCCACTAGTGACCGAAAACGAGGAGCATAGGGGACGTTTATTTCATTAATTTTGCTGTGTTGACTACTTCGAAATTAAGGGTTATCATTTTTGGCTTAAAGGTATTTGAACAGAAAGCGTTAAGATATGTAATCAGCGGTCATTACATTACATAAATTAGCGATTTGGCAATTGCATGACGCTGCCCCATTTCAGCTGTTGTATACTCATCGCCATTGGCGCCGATAATGATAACGTCACCATATAAATATACGAGGCGCCCGCAGTTCAGCTTCTTCAGACGAAGGCCAGTCCGCGGCCGAAACATGAAGAAAAATACAGTGGTTTCTTCCGCACGTCTGTTATTTTCTTTCAAGTATATATATATATATATATATATATATATATATATATATATATATATATATATATATATATATATATATATATATATATATATATATATATATATATATATATATACGCATTTCTGGATCCGGGAAGAACACTTTTGTTATATATATATATATATATATATATATATATATATATATATATATATATACACACACACACACACACACACACACATGCTATTTTATTTCCTCGCGTTCGAACCTCTCGTTTCCGCCGAAGGAAGATTCCCCCAATAATAATTCTTGTCGGCGCCCCCTTTTTTTCCTTGCGGTCTCCGCCCCCGCGGTTTGTAATCTCCGCTTTCTCCTTCTTTCTCTTCTTTTTCTCCTGTGTTTTCCATTTTTTCGTCTGTTCATGTGTCCACCCCCCTCTTTTCCCTCAGTCGAAGGAAGGAGTCTGGTCGCTCACTGTTTATCCCATGCCGACCACCGCTGCTGCTCAAACTGGGTTGCAGTCTTGAACCTGGCAGTATTCTCGCCGCGAAAGCATAATCACTACGAGCTCCTGCGGTGACGAGGCCTCTCAAAAATGAAAGAAATGAACGCCTATGACAGCTGCACCAAGGTTGCAATCTCTGGACGTATTAGGTCTGCAGGGTACATAAAGCGGACATATGAAGTGCAAATCGTGTTTCACCGATTTCTTCCAACGCTGAAGCTATAACTTATATTCTAAAAAAATATTTTAAATATCTGTCCGGGTTGTTGAATGCAATATCACCAGTGCTAAAAAGCGCATAAAATCTGTGTTGCCGGGTGTTCAAATGAGAGTTATACCGCTTTCTTTATTTTACCTCCACCGTGTGATGTACGCGCAAGGACTCCAATCTTTTTGAGACATACTGAGGAGGAGGAAGAGATAGGGCTTTGATTACGCGAACAGGCAGCGGCATAGGCTCTTATTTTAGCTGAGAAGCAGCCATCTTTGGCAATAAAACTCCATGTATGGCTCCGCCTTCTGCGATTCTGCTTTTTAATATTTTACACAAATGTTTTAATGCCCGGCTTAATCGTTACATCCGTGCTCCAACAAACAAATATTCGCAGTTAGTTCCGTGTCGCCGATCTGCGTGGCGCTCCTGCTTTTTCTGCTCTTGACGACCTTTCTCTACCTAACTCGCAATTTCTCGGTTAAATACATATTATCGATTAAAATTTTGCTCCTGCACCATCATTTGGTGGTCACTGCGGTGCAGTGTAGTATTGCCAAATTTTAATGACCGTAATGGCAAATTGTGATCATTAACTAAATAATAGAACTAAAGAAACGTTTTTGGAATCTTTTATATAAGTAATCTATGATCCAACAATCTGTTTCTTGTTTCTGTTTCTTCAGGCCATGAAGACCGTGTTTCTCGCTTTCGTTTGCTTCTGCGGATTTCAGCAAGTGTACAGTGAGTACAGTTTCTTTTGGATTTCGCTGCTCAAGACGACGTAACAATGACGAAATAAATTGTCTAAGATACTGAGTGCAGGTGTCTCAAAAGTAAGTCTGAGCTGGCGAGTGGAGGCAGACTTGCCCTGCGGTGTGCTCTGAGGTTGGATGCGCATGTACACAAGCTGCGCATGCCATGTCGAACTGAGCAGTGCTATAAGTTTGCTGTGGAGCTTAATAGCGTCCCAGCAAAGGGTCACATTTTTTTCTCTTGAGACTCATGCTTAATGTTATTTTTGTGCCACCTATACATGAATGGCGCAATGTGGACTTCCGCGAGACCTTCAGAAGCAGTTCTCGGCGTTAGACCTTCGAAGAGAAATACACTATTAGCAACAAAAAACCATCTCCTTTTTTAAAAGACTTTGTAATCATGACCTGTAATCGCCCCGGAGAATAAGCAGTTTCAAATGATTCGCAGTATCAGTATACCCGATTTAACTGGTATAGAATATGAGGCAACTACCCGACGATGCCTTCAGTTTAATTGACACAAAAATAAGATACCAGCAGAATTTTTACCTATTTCTTTTACTAGCGTAGGACACAAATATTGTTCGGAAGGAAACGTCCAATAAACTTCCCGAAATTCAGCAAACACATTGACAGGTACAACGTTACACGCATTTCTATACGTAGGAGCGCGAGCGAAGTAGAAAATTTAGAAGCGCAAAGTTACGAGGTCATCAAAACTTTAACAAATTTATTACGTGCATCATGATATGAAAGAAGTTGAAAGTCCACATTGTAGAAAAGATGAAAACAAATATTACGTCACTGGCACAGCATACATACAAGATAGGATAACATAAACAGCAAATGACTAGGCGGTGAAACAAGAAAACGACCATAACATGTAAGAACTTCATCCAGTGCGATGCACCCAGAACATTTCGATTTTACGCGTTCAGTACTCAACCAGGCACACAAAGAGGATTATCATTACGGGAAGGTGGACATGGCACGAGGACTGGTACCTTGACAGCCTACGTAAGTAGAGAAAGTTGCAGTATTGAGCGTACAGACACATCAATGTAATGAATCACGTTAAAATAATACTACTGTGAAAGAAAGCTCCAAATGCATGCTAGACCGTTGTCATTTATTCTACCATACGACTGTCTTGTTCGTAGTGTTATGTGTCCGGTGTTGGCCTCTTCATGGGCTTCCGCTGTCGTGCCTCTACTGGCATGCCTCTACAGTAGCAATCGTCCTCACATCTGATTATTTCTCTCTGAGCGCAAATCTCCGCTACTGCTACGACAAATGTCAGACCCACTACTTAACTTAAGCGCTTTGTTATCAGCCCCCCTATTCAGCCAACAGCAGTCCATATATTTAAATACGTGCATTTGTTTTCTTGCACAGTTATCTCCACATTTCAAGGCAAAAATCAACTAGAGAACACAATGAAAGGAATCAAGGAATGACACCCGCTAAGCAGATTGCATATAAATGCGTTCCCACTACATTTTTATGAACTAATATTACTCCGAACAACTAGAATTAAAAAAACTTTGTTGGCTTCCAGAAAACCAGTCTGCACGTTATTCACATGTTTCACTAAACATCAGTGGTAGAAATCTGTAAAAATTTTGCGCAGGCTATATACCTTTTCTTCGCTGCACAAAGCACACTATCCCATCACTGCGAGCACAGAGTGCGTAGTTGTAGGCCATCTGATAGTCGAAAATGCATATCCTTTGTGGTTTTAAAAAGAACTCGTACTACACACATTGCGCTGCGGCAGCTTTGTCTTGCAACTCTAAGACGAACCTTCTCCCTCTTATGAGCTCATGCTGCAGTTTTCTGAGGTAGAACGAAGAATCGAAAGAATGGTACGCTAAGATATTGGTCTGTGAAAACGCTGTCGCATGCCCCGTTAGAATATTGCGAAGGAAAAGCAAACCGAGAAGGACAGGGAAATATATATTATCATAACAATATTTCTGCCTGAAAAAAAGCTTGTGATGTTCTTGTCAATCTTTCAGTCAGCGCCAACTAGATACTTTTCGCTTTATTTGATTACTGCTCACTGCCACGCAATGCGCTCCTCGGTCTTCACTCGAAGCGAAAACAGTCCTAACGGTATATGACTCAGCTTGTATCGTATGAACCGCGAATCGCTGTAAACGCCAGCGAGGTCACCTCAAACAAACCAAGTATCCACATGACACTTATTCATGAATATCAATGAACGGATGTCATCGCATCACCTTCCGCGAAGAAAAATCTCTGAACTAGGGGCCTGTACGTGCGTGAAACTTCGGCTGCCTATGCGTGGATGCGACGAATATTCACCCCTGTTTTCATAACGACACATACGCTCAGGTATAATTCCAAGGTTGCGCAGATCGCGAACGTGGTTTGCGCTCAAAACGTTTTGATAGTTTAACCCTCGATACACTGGCATAAGTAGTACCCTCCACGTGAGCGCCAACTTCGGTAACACATCAGAGACAGAGAAGCACGCCACTTTGATCGGTGACGCGTCAGCAGTACAAGGTCAGCCCTGGCTAACACTCACATAAATGACAGCACAATGTGTATCAGCCACTAGTATGCAAGACATGCTCTTAATTCGCAAAATAAATCAGATTATTAATCGTATTCTACAAATTTCACGCATAAGCAGTGGCCACATGATCGCTCTTACTGTCCATCTAATGCTCGTTGCGAGAAAAGTTTCTCTGTACAGGCACCGCATGCGATAACGAGCTAATCATATGCGTTGAGCCTTCTCCGAAGCTACTTCTGTAGTACTCAAATAAATTGCGAGCAGCACTTTGGAAGAGTAAAAGAAATGCAATTGTTTTCTTCCCAATATCTTATTATCTTTATTCTCATACGCACAGTGAAAAGGGGTCTTTATTACCGAATATTCATGAATTCGTTGCGGTTTTTATCTCGTTTCACAACACACTTCGTCAGCATAATGAAAAGACATAAAATGCTTTTGGGGTTGGAAAATGTCTGTAAAAGGCTAGCTGTGAACAAAAAGGTACAACATGATGACGCGTTGAAATGCCTTAGAACGAGGAAGTGAAATAGTGATTGTTTTTGTTTCGGCAAAACTGACCTTGGCTTTCGAAGTGAAGGCCTGATGAATGAATGCCCTAATAAAGTCATTCACAGGAAGCTTATTATAAATTTTAAGTATCATTCCGACCGCCAAACTGCTGTAAAAATTGTCCGCATGGGCCTCTCCGCCACTAGAGCACTTCCAGACTGCATCTACTATGGTTTTATTCAAAAATACGTTTTCATTTCTCCATTTTAGACTCTGTTTTACGCATTCAAGACAGTTCATCCACAGGTGAGTGTTTAAGAATAATGCCGCGAAGTATTTGGTGACTCACACTTACCATACAGACTCGAGACATTTATGTTAGTTTCAAGAGCGTTAGCTCTTACTCATCACGTTTTAGATTTCGTGGAGTCTGTTACCACCCTTGATCACAGGGCCATCTTTGGCAGCAACTACTCATCCCGTTTAGAAATTTGGTGTGGTCTCCTACCACCCTGAGATCAAAGCGTCGTCTACATGAGCATTGTAGAAACAGCCACCTGCCGCGTGCCAATGATGACGTCACGGTCCAATATGATGGAATTATGTGAGTATGACATAAGGGGGCAAAATCGCGGCACAGTTTCGGTTCCTCGAATCCAAGACAGCGGCCATTAAAATTGATTGTGCCCTCTCATCCCTTCCCCCTCACCGAAAAAATATCCCATCACGGATAGGAAAGCTGTCCCTTTGTCTGTCTGTCTGTTGCTGCCAGGAAGAAAGAAAGGAATGTGCACCGGCCTGCTCACTGGCTCAAGACGAGCCACAATCGCTACCACGTGCAGATAGAAGGAGAGTTGAACGACGGGATAGAAAGACAGGATAGTAAAGACGCGCTAAACACAAGGCCCATCCCGGAGGTAGTGCCATACCGGGCCAACCGGTGGCGGGAGTGAAGCATCCTTCAAACTCTCCGCCACATTTCCAAAAATAAGTCAAACTTGGACCCGTAACAGATACTCTATGGGTTCGGACAAGCACCTTTGCGAGACCGCGGTTCATACATACTTTCATTCCGCTATATATAATCCGACAACAACGGGCACCCATTCGGGGACAGTTGCATACCGATTTTGGTAGGCAAACAAAACCCTATGGTTCGTGGCACAGAAATAAAACCACAATTAAATAATAGGTAAACGTTGTATACATGCAATCACTAATTGAAGCGTTACTAGATCGCACCGCATGCCGAATTATAGGCCAACCTTGACCCCGCAAACGAAGCAAATTCCATTTGGAACGTATCTTGAGGGCAACAGGTAGACGTGCACCGTAATTTCTTTGATAGATGGCGCAAGGCGGCGATCGTTTCGCTAGGCGGCGTGCGTGTACGCGTAGCCGAGCATGGTGGCACACCACCCCGTTTCGAGGGTTATTACATTCCCTGCTTTTTTTTCTTCTTCTTCTTCTTCTCCTTACTAAGCATGGCACAGACCCACGAAGGGGGATTGGCCAAGGTTCAGTATATAATCCCAATGCGGTATCCTGGTTTTTTGCAGAGCGCTCTTCTTCGCTTTCTTCATCTAGTAAACCAAACAGCTAGCGCTCGTTACTGCAGCGTCTTCCAGACGGTGACGGCCTTTTATATTCTGAACCTTTAGTGGGCAGTTTATTTTCAGCTGAAATACTGCTGAAGCTGAAGGTGAACACCACGGGGTGATCCATGTGCATCAACGCATTATTCGAAAAAGCAAGACGCTCAAGCCAAACTGAGGTGTCTATACTTCTTTAGAGTCACTACCTAGCGCGATAAGTTCTGTATTCACACATACAGTGTTGTGCGTTTTTATCGTGAAAACTTTAAAAAATTTCCCCGCCTCAACCGCTGGCTCATTTGCCGTGAAACTGCACACAGAGCAGGCGTATTATGGTAACTTTTGTATCGTACCAAGTTTCACAACGGTGCTTACTTAGTTGAGCCGTGCATGATGCGAAAACGTAATCGCCTACGTAGAGATCGGCAACCAAAACCCGCAGACGACGCTTTTTCGCTGAAGGGCGGCAGTGGCGCCATCTGTTTTGGGCAGTGAAAAACGTCTCGACAAAAGACCACCGAGGCTAGCATTGCAAACACTATTCTTTAAATGGTAAAGCCTCGTTAAATCATTTGTTCTGATATTTTTCCGCTTAATTAGCCGAAAATGTTGTAAGCGCTTCAGTAGAAGCAGACGAAACTACAGGAACGGCATATTCAAAGGGCCCGCGCTCCTTGCAACGCTCTCTTCGACGGCCTTGTCCTAACGCTTTGCGCTACCGCAAACAGATGGCGCCACTACCGCCCTTCACCGAAAAAGCGTCGTCGGCGGGTTTTGGTTGCCGATCTCTACGTAGACGATTACGTTTTCGCATCATGTACGGCTCAACTAAGTAAGCACCGTTGTGAAACTTGGTACGATACAAAAGTTACCATTATACGCAAGCTCTGTGTGCAGTTTCATAGCAAATGAGCCAGCGGTTGAGGCGGGGAAACTTTTGAAAGTCTTCACGATAAAAACGCACAATACTGTATGTCTCTAATTCATGTCTTCGTTTCTTGCCGCTGAGTTTCTGTGGCAGCGCTTATTGCTTGTTCCTGAAGTTCCTGCGTCTTGCTCGGTGACACCATCTGCCACGCTTACCTTCTGCTGAAACCGAGCCCGTTGCCGTCGGGACCCCCGGTCACCTCGCCTTCGCATTAGATGCTCTGCCCATTTCTTGTTCCTTTCAACTGGGATGCAAAAAATCATCTTTGTTCTCTCAGCAATTCTTCTCTTTATGTATCACAAGTTACACCCATCATTTTCTTTTCAACTGCTCTCTGGGGTGTCCTAAACATATTTTAGGCCTTTCCTCAGCCTCTAAATTTCTGCCCATTGAGGGAATGCTGCCAAAATACGGTTTTGATACCTTCGTCTTCATACATACTGCTAATGCGTTATTCTTCGCAAACGAGCGCCTGGACAATTGCAGCCATCCGGTTACTACACTCTTAGTAAGGCAGATAGTGACCGATCAGCGCTAACTCCTTGCCGTAAATGGGAGCGAAGCAAGTTTAATGCTTCCTTTCCTATACTAAAATGTTTTACCTTTCCGATTGTATTGAAGTTGGTAGGTAATTGGGGCTTAACGTACCCAAAGCAACTCAGGCTATGAAGAACGCGGTAGTAAAGGGCTCCGGAAGTTTCGACCACCAAGGGTTCTTTAACGTGCACTGACATCGCCCAGTGCACGGGCCTCTAGCATTTTGCCGCCATTGAAATGCGACCAGCGCGGTCGGCCTCGAAGCCGCGTCTTTCTGGTCAGCATCCAAGCGTTATAACGATTAAGCCACAGTGTTGGCCGAGGGTATTAAAGATTATAATCCTTCTCATTGTTTTTAGACACAATGATCTGCATTGCCTGTCTAGGTCTTAGACCTTGTTATAGTATATATCAGTAGTATTAGCGCACTGTTGAGGCTAAGAACTAAGGAGCGGTGAGTTTAATGAGTCGTCCTTATTTCACTGCCCGCACTACGTTGTGGAAGAGCGCGGCTGGCTTTTAATCTGCAAAAAAAATTTCGAACAGCGTCAAGGATGCGCCACCTTAAGCATCAAGCTGCCTCTCCGGCTTCACTGGCTCGTTACTACTTTTCTTCTTAACTGCTTTGAGCAGAGGAGGCGACTCGAGCAGGAATGACGATACTGTAACGCAGTGGCAAGCTGAGGAACAGAGGACATCAGGGCAGTTGTGTCCACTTCTCCTTGCCCGTCGCCCACCAGCGCCGCTTTTCTCTGTGTAATTACGAACCAGATCGCCTAGCAATATACCTTGATGACATTATGACCGGATAAATTAAGCTTTAATGACTGCGGGCCTACCACAAGCGCTCCGTCCTGCGGCACTGCCTACTTTGTCGTCGCCTGCTCCATAACATTACCCGGCACTATAGAATGATCGTCACAATCGATTGCCGATAATATAAGGGTTGAGATTACAGTAGCTACGACGGGAAGTGGATAAGAAAGAATGGGAGGATTGCCACGCGATGAATGACGGAACCTGATTGATCCTTGTCACCGGCACTCGATGGCCAGAAGTCGCCAAGAGTTCATAGATCCGCCGAGCAGCATGGCCAGGGGCGGGGATGCTGTCTTGTATGGCGTCGGGGCGTCCTCGTGGCAGTCCTTCTTCGTGAGGTCGTCTGGTCGTGTCATCGGGGTCATGTCTTCGTTTCGTCGTCATGCCGACTAATCGGAGCTGGACCGGGGCCTAGGAGTGCGTCATGAAGAGCAAAACCGCAAAACAGGACAAGACTGAGGCAGGCGACAACACAGGGCGGCACCGCCCTGTGTTGTCGCCTGCCTCAGTCCCGTTCTGTTTTGCGGTTTTGCTCTTCATGATGTCATACCAACTGGCCTACACCAAAGTCCTTCTAACCTAGGAGTGCGGCTGGGTCAGGTCGCGTCAGGCTGGACTGATGCGGAGCCGGGTGTTGGAATCGAGGGCCCCGTAGTTGGCGACAAAGGCAGGCGGCTTTAATGTTCCAGGGCCACGACGAGGACAACGTCGGCATTGCCGCCAAGATGTAACGCAGTAGCAAAGCGATGAGCACAGGAGCACAAGAGGGCAGGATGACATATGGCTGAATAAGGCTGTTTATTTAAGCTACACATAGCTACACTTCATGCAAGCACGTGTAGACGAGTGGAAGGCGGGGCTCAAGCCTTGACGTGAAGGCATTGCACTCGCTTCTACGAGCGCCAGCCAACAGAGTGATATTGAACGTCGTCGTCCTGGGGAGCAGACGACAACGTCTGAAATTTTGGGCCGTTCCGTGATGCTATAAAATGAAGTGAATAAATGTATAATGCCAAATAGTTTTACGTGGTGTTCATTACGGCATAAAAAGGAAGAGAAAACATTTTCCCTCTTAGAAAGGGCGCACCCCACCTACTTGCATCGTGTGCTCAGAGGATGCAAGAAGCAGATCTGCGCAATCACCCCTAAATTTCTCACGGCGAGTTCGTCGCCGTATAAAGAGCGCGACGTTGAGTTTCTGAGTTGAAGCACGAAGCATCTCTACTTCGATACAAAACCAGGGGAAACGCGATCTATACCGCGTTAAAAAGAGCGCGCCGCGGCATAATTGGTCTACTTTTTACGGCTGCTTGAGGTCAGCCTGCGTGCTCACCGACCGCTTTGAGACGCCGCCGTATTCATACGCAGACGTAGAAGGCCCTCCTCTAGGCGTAAAATGCTTCGCAATGACATACTTAGCCGCATAAATGGCCATGTACGCAAAATTCCTACAGTTTTTTACGTGGGTGGCTCGGCGCCGAGGATACTGTCGGAAGGAACACGGCTGATCGAAATGTTAAATAGCATTCAGCAGTCTAACATGCGCACTTCTAGTCGTGTAACCGATTTATTGTTGACAAAGGTTGCCGCTGTTCTCGACGCGCGAGTGCACCGCCACATAGCTGCCTCCTCAAGAGGGACGAAAATTTGCATACTTATGTGGCTGCGCTGCAACCGTTCGCTGAAGAAAGGAAGGATAAGGGAAAAAAAAACTTTATTGTAATGCGAGCACTAAGGACCGTTAGCGGCGTTCGCAGCCAGAAAACGGCTTCGTTATATTGAAATACCCGCGTTCTTTTTTCATTTCCTACCCTACACCCCAAAATAAGTGGTGTAGAAAGTGTAGGTCTCATGGTACACCTCGTTCGTGTAGGTAGGCGCTCTTGTGAGTACGCGGCGATACACTTTTTCAACAAGGGCAAAATAAAGGGAACCATGCTACACTGGTTACTCTAGGGGAACCAGTGTAATTAGAAAAAATACCCATGCGGCTGCGGGCCTAGCGCGAGCACTCGTTGCTGTGCCATTGCCATCTTCGTCCTTTGGTCCTTAACAATATGTAGCATACGAGCTTGTGGGGTCTGCCTAGATTTTGCGCCATAGAATTTGTCTTCCTGTACTACCGAGAATGCACTTTGGCTGTGCTGTCGTAGCTGAGTGCTATCCGAGAAGGATAGCGACTTTAAATTTGGAAGTTGCCTTATTACTAACGCACTAGTCTCTTCCTGTATATGGCCCCACTCAATTCGGTAGGGCACACGCTACGTGTCCAGATCCCCAACACTATTGGGGCTGCGTACGTCATTCTAGAATTCCTTCAGTGCCTTTTAAGCGTTGTTTTGGCTTAGTCCTAGTCGAACTCAAGGAGAAGAAATGGGCTTGTGCAGGGCATGTTATTCGAGGGCAAGCCCACCGCTGGTCCTTAAAGATGACGGAGTCGATTCCAAGAGAAGGCAAGCGTAGCACGGGGCGGCAAAAAGTTAGGTGGGCGGATGAGAATAAAAAGTTCGCTGCAATACGGTGGGCGCAGCTCGCGACGTACCGAGTTAATTGGAGAGACATGGGAGAGGCCTTTGCCCATCTGTGGGCTAATTCAGCCTGATGATGATGATGAGGAGGAGGAGGAATATATGAATTCAAGAGAAGGTGCAACCACCCTTTTACGAGCCCCACAGCTCACTAAAGGTTCGTCATTACTTTTGCACATATAATAATGCCGAGTACCATCCTGGACATTACAGTTCTACAGAGTGGGTTTAGCGTGAGTTTAGTGCACAACGTTTACTCTAACTTTCAGAGAATTTAGGAATTTATGCAACAAGCGTAAACGTCTTTCTAATCATGTTACTAAAGTCAGCTACTTTGCTCTAGTCAGTTCTCTTCATATGGTATTCAGCTGCATCGAAGAGTTACTTGTTGCATAGAGGGAACAGTTGCTTTTTTGTGGAACCAAACAAAATGGTGTGGTATACCGGCAGCGAAAAACCTTCTGAGGGCACCTAAGTCTGCTTACGTGGATGAGTGCGAAAGCATTTGTTTTGAGGAAAAGAAACCTTTTAAAGGAAAGGAAAGGGCGCTGTATCTCTCAGATGTCGGCATCTCGGTGGACACCTCTACCCTGCACTATACTTTTTTGTTACCCATTCTGTGACACATGACTCGTCACTTTCTTGACCCACTAGGTGACTCATTACTTCAGACGCATGACTCAATTACAATAAATGACATGAGCATGACAACGATCTGACACTATTCAGGTACCAATTGTCACCCATGGTTGGGCACTTTTTGTGACTGTGACTCAGCGCTTTTTGTTGCCCATTTTGTGTCCATGACCAATGATCATGATTCATGACTTTGATGACCACGACTCAATTTCTTTCTCGGCCAATGACTCCGGTCATGACTACATTGATTACGACTCCCGTCATGACTCATGACCTTGGACTCATGATTCAATCACAATCACTCACAGGACCATGGCAACGATTTGACGCTCTATTTAAATGCCATATGTCATGCACATTAAATCACGACTACTGTACACTAGCTGATGACGTCCTATCGTGCGACACATTTTACTTCCACTTTTTGCAGACACCTCAGCTGCCGACATAGCCTATTAATGCTTCCGCATTTAAAAAAGATATCGCGCTCCGTCTCCGAGATTAAACAACCTGAAAATTGCTCCAATAATGGGGGCAGGAAGGGAGTGTATGTGCAACCAAGCGCATAGTGTCGCTGTTCGAACTTTTTCATAAACTGAAGCCCCGTGTTCTATCAAGAAAAAGATGCTGGCAGAATTCTATTTGACCGATTTGGTGCGTACTGCGCAAAAAAAGAAACATTTTGCCACGCTAGCTCTGCCGCACTGCTATATGACCCCTGAAACTTCCATAAAGCAATATATCCTGCGCCGTTTCAGATGAAGATATATATATTTTTCTAATATGTATGACAATAATAACCTTTTGTTCTCAAGAATACAATACAATACTAGGTATTCCTCTATAAAGCAGTTTTTGTCTGGTTCCCTTAAACAATTTCAAAATAATTAATAACAATTTTTCACCCCAAAATAGGCCTTGAGGATTGCAAAACAGACACGGAGTCCGGAGGTAAGAAATGCATGTCCCGATGCCCGACAGGTTGCTTCATCAGTACAGTACCAGAGCAATATATCACTGTATATTTGATTATGTTTTCATCTTGAACTGACGTGAATGCTTTCCCTGAAGGGTGCAGTGGTGGACACTGTTACCACGCTGTTTACTCTACCGCTATGTCTTCTGCCACTACTGAATTTTTGCTAATTGTTCACCAGCTCTTGCGAGCTGCTATTTGGCTGTAGCTTTTATGCGACGCGCACTGGCGAAGTCCCGGCAGGCTTAGAATTTTTCTACATGAGGCAGTATAGCTTCTTGTGTGCCCCTTCTTGGCTCTATATTGGCAAATCTCTGGTCAGCGGTCGCAAGCTATGTTCGGAAAATCATGAAGCATCGTGATATCAACTCGGATTTGCCGCTAAAAGTTTATGCATATCCTTTTAAATCTAAACACACTTTTTAGAAATTCGTTACATGAGACACTACCATATCGCCAGAAGCAGTTAAAAATACAAAACATTTCACTGGAATTCTTTTTTTGTTTATTGCTTCTTGCAAAGAAAATGCCTGGCGAGAAGGTCCGCAATGTTCAATGTAACAAAAATATAGCCACAGGAATTTCACCCGTGTTTGTCGGTAGCCTAGAGTTTGTACCCTTTAAACAACACAATCTTCTGTACTCCATACATATACCTAACGCCACAGAGTTCAAACGAAGATAAATATTAGACGAGCGGCGGTTCTTTTTGCACTGACCTGTAAAAAGAACCCTAAAGCCCTAACAATGGCATCTCTGATGAAGATGGTGGCATGAGAAGTACACAACGCGTTGGCGCTGAGTCAACTGCTTAATTTCGGTGAACTTTATTTCCTTAAATGAAGCATAGCACGCAGCCCTGAAACTTAATATGCTCATTCGACTTCTATGATATGCTTGGTTTACGGTTTATGGTTTATGGTTTATGGGAGTTTAGCGTGTCAAAGCGACTCAGGCTATGAGGGGCGCCGTAGTGAACGGGTCCGGAAATTTCGACCACCTGGGGCTCTTTTACGTGCTCTTACATCACCCACTACATTGGCCTTTAGAATTTAGCCTCTCATTGAAATTCGACCGCCATGGCTATGATCGAACCTGCGTCTTTCTAGTCGGCATATCTAAATCATGTTTCGTCTGTGGATTAATTACCAGTTTTATATCTCGCGCAGGATATGAAACAGAAAAACCTGAAGCGACCACACAGCCTGCTGGTAAGCTTTTTGTTTTTCAAAATGCTTTCACGCTTTTAAAGCACTTTCATACTTTACATGGGCGTACATTTAAATTTCGGTACTATATTTTATGTCAGCGTTAACGCTCTCACTGAATTGCAAAATTATCGCTACTGTTCATACCTTTTAATGAGCGGCTGTCAACGTTTACACTCTGGGATATTGAATTAATTAACCGTTATTTATGTAATTAGTTAATTGGTAACGCACGCGTCTCCTCTATCTGACTGCGCTAACTTCGCTCGGGCACATACTACGCGGCCACTCCGCCGAACACTGTTGGATATGTGTACGTATTCCAGAATTTTTTGACCAAACTTTAAGCGCTGTCTGGCCTCTCTGAAAGACACACACTTTTGCCGAGACTTTATCTGTGCCATCAAGGGAAAGTGCCACAACCCCTATACCAACGCCAGGCTCACAAAGGGCTTATCGCTCCTTCTACACAGATAATCCTGTCGAGTACCCTCTTGGACGCTAGTTCAACAGAGTGGGTTTAGCGAAGGTTTCTTTCACTACGCTTACGCCATCTGTCGCAGAATTTCGGAATTTACGCAACGAGCCTAAAGGTGCTATTAATCATGTAACGAAAGTGCAGCTACTGTCTTCAAATCAGTTCTCTTCAAATTCCGTCAAGCTTCGTTGAAAGTTATTTGTTGCATAAAGAGAACAATTGCTATTTTGTGGAGCCTAACAAAGTGGTGTGGTACACCGGCTGGAAAAAAGGTTATTTAAGAGCTCCGTGTCCCAGATTAAACAACCTGAATAACATGTAAAAATTGCTTCTCAAATGAAAGCAGGAAGGGCGAGTATATGCAACCAACCGCAACAGTGCCGTTGCTGGAACTTTTTGTGAATGGTTGCCGGAAAGGAAGTTGTATACCCGCTTTGCTAAAAAAGATGTCAGCAGAATTCCATTTGACCGATTTTGGTGTGTACTACGCAAACAGAAAAAAAACGTTCTTCCACGCAAGATGTTTTCCGTATTACTATACGCCCCCCGGCACTCTATTAATGCCCTATTTCCTGTGCCGCCTCCGACGAACGCAATTTTCATTCTTTTTATCATAATATAAACATATGCGTTTGTTTTTTGAGGAATACGAAGTCATAATATGTATTCCATTGTTAAGCGCTTGATGTCTGTTTTTCTATGACGTGCTCCGAATAAATAATAACAATTTTTCACCCTTATTTAGCCACTGAGGATTGCGAAAAGGACCCTGAGACCGCAGGTAAGCCATGCGTGGAGATTTTTGGCAAGTCACTTGATCAGTACAGTAACACGAAAATATATATCTCTATATTTCATTTAGTTGTCGTCTTGCACTGACGCAGATGCTTTCACTGAAAGGTGCAGTGGTGGACATTGTTGCCACTCTCGTTGCTGTTGTGCTTCTGCCACTTCAGAAAATTTAGTGATTTTGACCACCGCTCGCGAGCTGAGAATTGGCTTTAGCTTTTATGAGACATGCACAGGGGAATTCCCAGTAAGGTATAAATTTTCTGCGTGAAGCAGTATTGCTGCTTGTAGGTAGCTTTTCGGCTCTAAAATGATAAGTATCTGTTTAGCGGTCGTAAGGTACAGGGTCATTCACTCTTGGTGTGAACACGGCCCATCGTGGCCGCACTCCGCAGAGCGCCTGCGCATACGGCGTGACTGAGCACCGGACCGAAGCGCTCCAGCGCAGGGCGTACAAGCGGAGGTACTTCGTGTCGGAAGATACTGCGCTGAAGCACGCCACTCTTGTTTTGCTGTGAAGTAGCACGCTTCACAGCAAAGAAACGCCAACGCCTAATGGCCTGAAGTGGTGTTGCGGGAAAGCGCGCTTCACTCACTGCACTGTAATACGGCCGTTTAAGAGGGCCAGCACTGAAGCTTCCACTCAGCCGAAAAGCCGTTGCCTGCTGCAGTTCGTGCAGTGTCCTGATGAGTCCGGTCTATATACTGCATAGCATGATAGTCATGACTCAGCAACACTCAACTGAACTGGCCTTGAATAACATGGCTTTTGTAAATGTCATGACTGAACATAAACACAATGACTCAGCATTGCTTAACATAACCCAGTAAACATGACTTGCGATGTTCGGCAGACAAGGAAATAGAACGAGGTGCCCTTATGACATAAGTAACGGAAGCCAGCAGTCAACGAAACCAAGAAGCAAGGAGCATAGGGCATGTATTTTCTTTTAATTTTGTAGCTTTTATCAATGGGAGATTAATAAAAGCAGCAGAAAAACAACCACATACCGCCGATGGGAAACATGACCTCCGAATTTGTCTCCCGGTGCTCTACCTACTCAGCTGCTGTGCCGGCAGTTAAATCTTTTGCTTTAGGAGGTATTTGTGTGCAGTGTAAAACGACCTCAAGAATAATCACCAGTGCCACCCTCTTCTATAGCGCCGGAAGTAGTAAGTCGTGTATCACCGCGAGTTCCACGCGCCTACTGTCGTGTTTAGACATGGCATGCCGTACGAATTCTTGGCCGTCTTAGGAAGTACGTCTTACATACTCGTGAGATTTATGTTAATCATATTGAGCCGCGTAAAAACAAGGCAAGTTCTTGCAGCCATGGCCAATCATGCTGAATCATGATATCCATGTTTAGTCGTGGCAGCTCATGTTATACTTAGTCGTGAGAGTCATTTTGAGTGATAAATTTTTCTTTAGCCATGAAAATTATGCTAAATAATTTTAGTCATGGCAAGCCATGATCAATCATGGTACGTAATGCAAACCCTATTTAACAATGATTAGCCATGAAAGTCATAATACGCAAAGGCAAGCCATGCAAGTCGTTGATGTCCTGACAAATCATGATGAGTCATGATAGTCTTGTAGCCATTGTAAGTTATGCAAATGATACTGAGTAATTATCAGCCTCGGAGAGCCGTGCTAATTCATGGCAAATAACGATGAGGCTTCATAGTTATGTATATTCATGGCAAGTCACGTAAGTCGTGACAGCCGAAAGTAATGAGCCATGACAATGACATTTCGTGATGATAATACTACTAAGTCATGTTGAGCCGACAAGTGCTGGCAGTCATGTGAAATCATGCTGAGTAATAATAGCCTATGTTTATTGATGTCATTTTATGTTTTACTGAGCCGTAATAGTCATGTTGACCCAAGTTGAGCAATGGTATTTTTATTTATTTGTATCACATTTTATGCTTTATTACGTTAGTCGTAGCAAGTTATGAAGAATTTTGTTGATTCTTTAAAGAACACAATGCCCGGTGACCAATGCGTATGCCTAATGCCGCTGTATTCAAGCCAAGAAAAATAATAGCCGAGCGACGCTTCCTTTCGCACTAAGCTTTGATGAGAACCGAAAAACGATCACTATGACACCTCTGACGAAGATGGCGACACGTTAAGTAAACAGCGCGTTAGCGCGGAGTCAGGTGTTTATTCCCGATGATCTCATATTCTGAAACGAAACATAGCACGCAACTTTCGAGCATAAATGGCCGTTTCGACTTCTTGCAAATGTGCCCAAGATCACAATGTTTCTGTGCATTAATCACAGTTCTATGTTTTGCGTAGGATATCAAACAGAAAATACTGAAGCGACCACACTGCCTGCTGGTAAGCATTTTCTTCCAAAACGCTTTCACGCTTTCAGATTACTTTCTCATTGTACATCGGCGTACATTTTAATTTACCTACATTTTAGATCACCGTTAACGCTCTCGCAGAACAGCTTGATTCTCGCAACTATTCATGCCTTTGAATGCGCGGCTGCCAACGTCTAAACTCTAAAGCATTACATGGTTTTGTATTTCTCTTGAGAGGTGAAAATATGCTGTAGCTTTTCTCCCTTGTAGATGTTCCCGACTGCAGTAGGCGGCATTTTCGCCTCTGTATGCTGTAAGCTGGCCTGCGGAGGACATTCGCTGCTTAGAGAGACTTACCTCCCGGAAGCCAATTCAAAGTTTCAATAAGAAAAAAATTGTTGACAAAAGAACGCGCTTGGCTTCTAAAGTAGAAGTCGATGGATGACACATAATACTAGATCGGGTAATAAGTGTGTAAGCTTTTACTACTCGCATTTGAACTTTTCTTGTCCGTCCAAACTTTTAAGATGTAAGTCAGTCATGTGATCAAATTGCTGCAGCAACGTGCGAAACGTCAACCCCCATCACATCATCGCGCGCGCGTGCTGTCATCGGGCCGGCACTGCGGCCGCTTTACCCCAAGCGCTTGTCCAGCACTTGAGGTAAACCGGCCGCAAATTTTTTGGCCGGTTTAAAACACTTATAGCATCCTCTATTCCTGGCCACGCCTAACTTCACATGGAGGGGCGCTTAGAAAGTCTAGTTAGAGTATTATAGTTCGCAGGTCGGATTTAGTGAGTGAGATCTGGCCTAAAATTCGTTCGACGGAGGCCTTTAATAACGGTAGTGAAATAAAGAGAAGGCCAGATCAGACGTCAGTGGACGTTGGCTTATCGACGACAGTTTTTGCATTCCTAACGCAAACTCATAAATCATTTTGAACTGAAAATCCTGTGACAGGTTGTCGACTTTCGTTTGGAGCAGGCGATACTCACATTCTATTGCTTAAATTGAATGTGTTGCTAAAAAACCGCCAAATGAGCGATGGATGAAACTGATGGACTACATTGCGTTGTTTGGTTCGAGAAGACGCAGGTCGTTCAGAAGCTTTAGGTTCGCTGGAAGCTCCTTCAGTTCAGTTTTAATGCACAAAAATTAAAGTTGCAGCACTTACCCAACAGAATACGATTGCCAGAGATTCCGAATGACGACGTTTCGAGGCTGTCGAGATAAAGAACTCCCACACCACATGCCCTGAAATGTATTAATACGTGATGCTCTCATTCGGCTTTGTCATTTTGTGTAGGTGCAGGCCTTACAACTCTTGCCATTAATGTATTCACAGAAAAATAATCATAAATTTTTATGTATCCCGACAGGAAACGGTGCCTCCCACTGAAGAAGCTTGTTCGGTTGCTCAAATTCACTGATTATTGGGCTTAAAAAATTCAACAGAAAGTAAATTTGGGTCATCAGAATACCTTATGCTTAATATGTGCTCTTCCTGCATGACAGCGTTCTATATTTTTCGTTCTTAGATAAAAATTATTGTGCGACTATAAAAGGAACAAAAAAAGTGTTGCTTGACAAAAATATGGAGGGACTATAAAAGAATGAAAAATAAAGTGTCCCTGCCCGTGCCACATAGACAGAGGATATATAAGGGGCTAAATAAAAAAAATAAAAATTGCCCTGCCCGCACCGACTGCGACACATCGGGCTTGCCATTTAGACAAAAATTATTGTGGGATGATAAAAACAACAAAAAATAAATTGTCCTTGCCCGTACCACTAACTTTATAGGGCCAATGCCACTTAGAAAGAGGGCTTCCAGTGCAGCCTATTGATTCACAATTCATGGCAATGCAGCAGCAATGATTAGCCACCACAAGATGTCCAGCACTGCCGTCATCACCTCGAGCTATGCTCCGAATAAATATTAGTTATATCGCCCGAAGTGATGGCGACATACATTTCTCTGTACCCTTTTTGCGTTTTTTTGGAAAATATGTGATACATTTCACAGATTCATTACAAGAACTCTAGTATAATATAAACAAGGCAGTCAATGTCGATCGCCAAGGCATTCACATCGATCGTCGTAATACAGACAAGCTCAAGGGAATGGCAGATGCAGTTTAGAAGCACGAATTTTCTGCCTTAATTTTTGCGTAAAGGTTGTTGGACCGCCCACACAAGACACAATACTTCACCTAAAGTTTGCTGTCAGCTATCACCGCCTTGACAAAGAAAATAGCCTCTCCGCAGACGCATCGATCGCTGGCACAATGCCGACAAAAGCTGTAGGCCAAAAACAGAATGTAGCCCAAAAATAACTACGTACCCAAACGGTTAATTTTGATGGCAACTTGCACAAAATGTGTATATATATATAGGATAATTTTGACGGCAACTATATATATATACATATATAGGCTTACGAGAGCTGGGCAGTTCTAGAGAGACATTTATTTGTCAACGTTTCGACCGCGGCGCGGCCTTCCTCAGGACTGCAGGTTTATCGCGCCATATTGGTTTTATGTTTGTCAGCTGCAGAGGGGAGAAAAGGAGTGTAAAATGCAAATAGCAGGAACAGTAGAAAAAATTAATAAAAACAAAAATGGGGGTGCGGGGAGCAGACAGGGACAAGATTGGGGTAGAAACGAAAAAAGTAGAAAGAAAAAAGGGAAAAAGAAAAACAAGTAAGGAAGGAGGGTCAAAATAGGAGACGTCGAAACGAGAGAAAGCAAGAGGAAGATGGTGTGGGGGACAGGGGCAGCGCGGCAACGACAGGTGTACGAAAACAAACCATTCAAAGAAAACACACAAACCAAAAGCACAAATGCAAAGATGGGCGCCACTGCAGATGCGTGGCCAAAGAGATGCCGCTGCGCAAGAGACACTGGCGGTGACGAAAAGGCCCAACCAGGCGCCTTTTGAGGGGTCTCAGTAAGTTCCCCTGAGCCGAAGACTGGAACGTTAGGTAATGAGTGGGCTACGTTGTCACGAGCACATGTGTAAGAACGTACACAAGGGGTCTGGGTTTCAGTGAATAATGCATCATTCTCCCTAGACGGGTCGTCGAACCGACTTCGTATGGAATACCTGTTCGTAGTGGGGAAGGCCGGGCTGTGTACAAAGCTTTCAGTTTGTCGAAAAAAAAGGTAAGGAAAGAAGGTCAAAGTTTATCAATACTGAACGAGACAGGATAGCGTGACTAAGGCGGAGTATGAGTGCCTGGGATATGTATTATGAGATATAAACGGTATTTCAAAGTTAGCCAATTAAGTTGAAGTGTAGGATTGTTTTGTTTGGAGGGCGTGAATAGAAGAAAGAGTACCAGGCTTTTCGTTAATACCTTCTTGAATAGTATTAAACTTGTGGATCAAATAGGATTCACGTTGTTCACGTTAACGCACGTATTTGAAGCCCCCTTGAATAATTGCTACTTTTAGTGGGTCAAATGAGTGTCCTTCTGAGTTTTCATGCTTGGATGAGGGAAGATTTGGGAGAGTCTTGGTGTGTGCGCGGTGATTGTTGAATCGAATGACGAATGCAGTGTCTGTCTGTCCTATGTATTGCTGGGTACACACAGTGCATTCAAGAAGATAAATAATGTTTGATGAGTCGCAGTCAAAGTTGCCGTTGATTGAATGTCCGAAACCTGACTTCGTACTCGTTGCGGAACACGCAGTCTGCATGTGCTTGCAAACTTTGCAGCGACCTTTACCACAAGGGTGGCATCCATAATTTGGGGTTTTGTGTTCCTTAGAGTGGACTAGATGGTTGCGAATGCTTTTGCCACGCCTCTAAATCACGCGGGGTGCGCATGTGAATATATTCGATGGTCGTTGTCTTTGCTGGAGAATATTAAAATGCTTTTTAAGAATTCTGTTTATGTTCGGTGCGTTACGGTTAAATGTGAGAATAAGGTTGATAGTGTAATCATTTCGGTTATCTATTCGGTGTCGCTAGAGTATTTGACAACGGTTCAGATTTGAAGCTCTGCGTATGGCGTCATCAATAAGGGAAGGTGGATAGCGCTGTGTTAAGAGCGTGTTGCGCATGTGCTCGGAGTTGTCATGAAAGTCTAGGCCATTAGAGAAGATTCTTCTAAAACGATGGGCCTGCGATTAAGGGATGCTGGTTTTGCAGTGATGCGGATGGGCGCTTTGAAAGTGTAGATACGTTTGGGAGTCGGTTGGTTTTATATAAACGGTTGTACGAACTGATCCCTTGCCCCCCGAATGTCAACATCAAGAAAATTGATTTGACTGGTTGAGTAGGTGTGCGTAAACTTTGTTTGGGTGTACGGAGTTGAAACTGTCAATGAAATGGATAAGTTGTTGTTCAGTGTTTGTTCATATTATAAAAATATCATCCGAATAGCACTTGTAAAAGGACAGCTGAATTGGACAAGAAGAAAGAAATTTTGACTATATGCGATGCCTGAAGATGTTGGCATAATTTGGGGCCATTCTTGTTCCCATAGCGGTGCCACTTACTTGTAGATAATATTGAAGACCAAATTCGAAGCTATTATATTCTAACACAATTTTGGCTAATGTTCTTAAGACGCTTGGCTTGGAGATCCATGACGTCTCTGCTGTTCATAACATTCTAAAAGGGCTGCGATGCCGTCGGCATGGGGAATGTTTGTGTATAAAGATGTTATATCTATGGTCACAAGAAATGTCGTGTGACAGGGGCATTAGTGAGACCCCCCAAAAGGCTGCTGGTTTGGCCTTTTTGTCGCCACCAGTTTCTTTGCTCAGGGGCGCCTCTTTGGCCACGCAGCTGGAGAAGCGCCCATCTTTGTATTTGTGCATCTTATTTGTGTCTTTTGTTTGTATGTTTTGTTTTCGTACACCTGTCGTTGCTGAGCTGCCCATGTCCCCCGCACCGTCTTTCTCTCCCTTTCTCTCGTTTCGCCATCACCTATTTTGTCCGTCCTTCCTTACTAGTTTTTTCCCTTTTTTCTTTCTACTTCTTTCCTTCCTCCCCCAATCTTGTCCCTGTCACCTCCCCACACCCCCAATTTTTTTAAATTTTTTAAAATGTTGCTGCTATTTGCTTGTTACACTCCTCTCTCCTCTGCAGCTCACAAACTTAAAACAACAATCTGACGCGATACCACTGCAGTCCTGAAGAAGAGCGCACTGTGGTCGGAACGTTGACAAATAAATGTGCCTCTGTAGAAGTGCCCACTGCTCTTAAGCCTTTTTCCTGCGGAAGCCAACGCAACCTACTTTCGTAACAGTCAATATATATATATATATATATATATATATATATATATATATATATATATATATATATATATATATATATATATATATATATATATATATATATATATATATATATATATATATATACTGAGAGAGGTAGACTGCCGTCTGGTAGAGCACCGGACGCGATATTCGGAGGTAGTGGGTTCGCATCCCACCACCGGCGGCATTGTTGTTTTTTCTGCTGCTTTATAAGTAATTTTCTTTCAGCGTTGGATTAATCTCAGTATTATTATTCCACTGTTAAGCACAATCCATAAAAAAAATTCAACATTCCCGTATGCACCTTCGTTGCGGTGACTGTTGGCTACCTTCATATATATGCTAGCACTTGGGGTCGTCATTGGTGACTAAATTATGGCCCACTGTATTGCGCCAGACGGTTCGGAGTGGCGACAAACGAATTGTCACGTTTCGGCACACAAAAATCTTTTTCCAGTTGAAGTCTGGTTTGTGTGAGGGATTTTTACCGACGAGCTTTGGTCCTCGAAACCGTCCTGTAGCAACCTTCGGAGGGTCGTAGCAGGCGAACCGTTAGTCTCAGAGAGATGCGCTTGGTGCCATACAAATCTTCGTTTCGTGATGTGCTTGTTCGTATCTGAACTTGTCGAAAGCATAGGTGAAAACACAGGTGCCTCTCTGATTTTGATTCCGCATTCGCGAAGAATTTTTAAACTTTTTTTTTGCATGATGGCTGGTTGAGAACCAAGAAATACAGTTTGCTTATGCTCGGAGAAGTATCCACTTCAGTTACGCTTCCATTTCTTTTGGAGCTCTTGATAGAGCAATCCTTGCTCAAAACGGCCTGAAATTACGTTAGTATATAAATATTGCTACGCGCACTGAATGTAATTCGACTGCGAGGGGAGAATCTATAGCACAGCGCAAGGATAAGCACGCTACTATTCAATTACTGAAATAGGCAGTTTTTTAACAAGGCAATAAAGAAGACGAAATACTCATCCATTAGCACGGATTTATATAATGCCGACGGATAGCGCATGTAAGTATTTTCAGCCACATATTGTCGTTTTCATGCCCGACCGCCACTGTGTCACGGCTCACTCCTATGGCTGCAATTATTTCTCCGGAAATATTGCAGCCATAGAAAATTGTTCCCCTTGCGCGTGACAAACCCATGGAGGGAACAACACAGACCCACAGAACAAAGCAGATAAACATTTATTAAAAATTACTTAACCATCTTACTACATAAGACGACTGACCGGTTTTCTGGTGTCCGCTAATACTGGTAATACTGTGCCACAAAAGCCATATTTTTACCACAAAAATCCTATTTCTGATAATTTTTGATAGCGTCCGCTGAAACACCCTGTATACTAGTCCTTCCTTTAACTTGAACTAATGAGTAATCAAACGCGCTGAATCGCAGCTGGGTGAAAACAACTAGATTCTTTACTATCATGTGGCACTCCTCATAGTATTTTTCTTCGTTTTAAATGGGTAATTAGGTGTGAAGACTTAAGTAAATTTCAGCCGTCGTGGTGGCTAAGTGGCTATGGTGCTCGGCCGCTGAACCGAAAGCGGCGGATTCGATCCCGGCTGCGGCGATCGAATTTCGAGTCATGTGAAATTCTGGAGGCCTTCCACTGTGCGATGTCAGGGCACGTTAAAGAACCACAGGTGGTCCAAATTTCCGGAGCCCTTCACTACGGCGTTCCTCATAGCCTGAGTCGATTTGGGACGTTAAACCCCCATAAAACAAAACAAAAATTAAGCAAATTTGAGCATTAACATTAGTGTCATATGCGTTTGGAAAGGATTCAACAACGACACATGTATTTTCTGTAAGCCATCCATATCTCGATAGGTAAGCCATCCATATCCCGAAGCCTGACACGTTGCTTTATCAGTACAGTGACACAATATGTAGCCGTACATTTCATTTCGTTGTTATCTTGCACAGGCCCGAATACTTTTACTGAACGTTGTAGTGGTGGACACTGTTGGCACTCTCTCTACTGTAGCGCTGTCTTCTCCCATTACTGATAATTTGCTGGTTTTACTGAAAATTTACCGCTTGCGAGCTGCTAATTGGATATAGCTTCTATGAGACACGCACTCGAGAATTTGCGGTAAGCTTTGCAACATTCCGCGTGAATCAGCATACCTGGCTGTGGGTTCATCTCGGCTCTATGATGGCAAGTCTCGGGTCAGCACTGATAAAGTACGTTCGAAAAATCACATTGCATCATGATATCAACAATAATTTTCCGCTAAAATTCATGTACACCCATCCTCTGATCAGAAATTTTGTAGATATTTTTTAAGTGAGACACTTCCATAGCGCCACAAACAGCTAAGGAAAAGACAAAAAATTACTCTGTAATTCTTGTTTCTTTTGTCTTGCGAGGAAAACGTCCGAACAAAACCATCGCAGCGTGCATTGTAACATAAATATCGTCACAGAAATTCAACGCGTGTTGGTAGGTAAGCCGATTGTGTATTTCCGGAAAACAACACAATGCCCTGTACTCCCTTCATATACCTAATGCCGCTGAGTTCAAATGAAAATAAATATTAGACGAGCAGCGCTTCTTTTCGCACTCACCTGTAACGAGGACGCCAAAGCCCTAACAATGGCACCTCTGATGAAGATGGTGGCACGTGAAGGAAACTACGCGTTCGTGCAGAGCCAAGTGTTTATTTTTGTTGAGCTTTGTTCTCTTCAATAAACGAGTTTAATCGAGCAAAATGGATCAACTTACGCTCCAATTTGTTGAAGTGAGCGAAAACTGCTATTTTGACTTTTTCGTCTGTGCATTAACTAATAGTTTTATGTTTCACGCAGAAAATGAGACAGAAAAACCTCAAGCGAGCACAGAGCCTGAAGGTAAGCATTTGATTTCAAAACTCTTTCACGCTTTCAAAGAACTTTCACCCATAACATGAACGTAGATTTCAATGTGCCTACATTTTATATCGTCGTAAACGCTTTCATAGAATTCCAAGATTGTCGCTAGTCTTGATACCTCTTAATGTGGGGCTGCCAAGGTCTCAACTCTAAAGCATTCTATGGTTTGGGCTTTTCTTGAAAGCCGGAAATTGGCTGGAGTTTTTCTCCCTTTTAGATTTTCCAGACTGTAGCGGTGAGTTTTTCGCCACTATATGCTGTTAGATGGCCTCCGGCGGACATTCCCTGTTGTGAGAGAGTTATCTCCCGGAACGCAATCCTATATCTCAACCTGAAAAATTTTTTACAGATGATGTCGATAACGCTTCTAAAGTGAATGTAGAGGCATGATACTACTTGTATTTTTTTTGCGTGAAAGCTGACTGAGATGAAAAAAATGCAAGTAGCCTAATGCTGGCAGAAGTAAAAAACCCAGTGACGCCTCAATTTCGTTCGGACTTCTATATGGTGCTATCCTTGCTCAAATACGACGGGAAATTAGGCTCATACAAAAATATTGCTAAACGCACTGAATGCGATTCCACTGTTAGGAGGGAATGTGTAGCCGCTTGACACAGTGGAACGTTAAAGGGACACTGTGGAGAACTCTTTCAGATTTTTTTCGTTAGCGAAATCTGATAGTTCGGCATTTCATGGCTTTGTTGCCGCTTGTCCGGGAGCGAAAGATGCATTTATTTCAAAGAAATTTTTATTGCGAAGCAATACTACTTTAGGTCGCACTTCAGCCCGTTCCGTGGCGAGGCGGTGGTAGGCACTATTGACCTTTAGCGTGACCTCGCTGCGTGACGTCACACCACGTGACCTAGAGTGACGTCACACCAGCTGTGTAAAAACGGGGCCCCATCTCACGCCGTCGCGAGCCGAGGCGGTAGCCACCAACGGCGGCCTAACTCCCGCTCCTCTCACCAGGGGCGCTACGGTCAGAGTGACGTCACACCAGCTGTATAAAACAGCTCCGCTCCTCTTGCCAAGGCAGTCATACAGCCAGATGTTACGATGGTGCCTACGAACAAGGCAGCTTCGCAATCACCAGACTTAACCAAGCTAAGCCACGGCCGTTTTTTTTTGGATTCGAAGTTGAAAAAGTTTTTCGCGCCGCTCCGATTCAAACCCGAGAACTCTTATGACGTCACGGAGAACTCTTATGACGTCTTAGGACGGAGTGACGCGAAACGTGACGTACACGCAGACTCCGTGATTTGTGGTAGCTAGCGGTACGGTCTAGCAGCTGCCGATATGAAAGCCATCGCCCCCGCACGTTGAATGCATCTATTGGGGGTCGCTACAGTCGCTTCGTTTACGTTTGCACCGGCGTCTTGCCAGCGTTACGACAGATCCCGTTCCCGAACACGACGACGTAGTTCTCGCAAAAAATGCGGCCTGCATTTCAGCAACCTCAGCCCCACAGAGCGTGCGATACTTTTGAGGGAGCACGGTTAGGTTAGGCGCCGGCGGGTCGTTCCCCCTTCCTCAGTGAGCAGCCGTTGCAAACTAAATATCATAATCCCAGTTCGGGGAGTCCGGAGGGGCCAGGACCAGTTCGGCGCGTTGCACCCATTGGAGGCTGGTCGGGTCTTTGGGGCCAACGGATTGTGATTCCTTGAACGGCGCGGAAGGGCCAAGTTATTTATTTATTTCTTTGCCACAAAAAACGGGTGGGTGCTCAAGAGCGGTCGCTTTAAAAGTTGGCGGCTTGAAACTAAACCCGGCGCACGACGCTTCAGCGGCTTCCGCTAGATCCAACGGGTCCACTTGATCGGGCTCTCTCGCCCACTTGCATGTGCCTTCATATGTGTGCTGTGAATGGATTAAATTAGCCGAGAGCTCGAAAAGAACAGCTCCGCCCAACTGCCGAAGCTATTGAATTACGTCACAACGCGCACCTCGCCGCGGAGCCGAATCAGTCTCGCCGGCTGGCGGCGGCTGGCGCACTCGGCGCGAAATAAAGACAGGCTCCAAGTCCCCCTCCAGTGCTGTCAGAGTGCGCCGAAGCCGCCGAACGCGTCGGCGGTCAAGCGTAGTTGCAGTATAGAGGGTCTCGCTTTGGCCGACGTGACGCCGTCATGCAGCGCGTGCGCGCGCGTTACGCCGGAGCATAAACGCGCCTTAACAGAGCCTGCGCTTAACCGCTAACCAACGTATTCGGTGGCGGCATCTATGGGAGCCACTGAAACCGCCCGCCCACTCACTGAATAAAAAAAATCTTTGCTGAGGCTTGGTATCGAACCACGGCCTTTGCTGTTTAAGGCAGAGATGCTACTACTCCGCCACGACGTCCAAGGTAAATTCGTCAATAAAGGCGCATCTAGTGAATGCACTCTTCCGATGCAGAAATCTCCGCGCTTTCGCAACGTACTATATCCTGGCCTAACAGAGCTAGGTCATCAGTAATTTTTCTTAACTGCCTTGTACCTTGGCACCCGTCCCTAATAAGCGATTTCCGTTAAGTAGTTTGAAGTTGACTGGCAAAGCCAGGAGTGTTTTGCAGGGCGAGCGTGCGTAGTAGTAGTAAGTGGTTGAAAGGGGAATAGGAAAGGAAAGTGCACGTGCCTGTGACTGATGTTAACGCACCACCACCACTGCCGGCGTGCAGATAGAGAGAAGGATAGGTAGAGTTTCAGTGGAAAGAGGGAAAGGGCGAGTATAGAGATGCGGGAGACGCAGTCGTATCAGAAAGTCAGTCAGCTGCCTTGAGCTAGCAATAGCCATCCAGGCCCGTCTCCTCCAGGAAGGCAAGGAGAGACCGGAGCGCCTTGGAAGCGTTGGGACCGGTGGGGAAGAGGACGGCACTGGCCGAGTCAGATGGAATGCTCAGGTCCCGGTAGCAGGCAGCCAGCTTTGCCTGGTGGATGACCAAGGCAGGGCAATCGAGGAGGAGGTGATCGGTGGTCTCCTCCGTATGGCCGCAGCGGGAGCAGTCCGCCGTAAGGGCCAAACCCTTGCGATGGAGCCTAGCCCCGGTCCACGGGCATCCGATGTGGAGCCGGAGGAGGAGGGACCTCTGCCGTGTGAGCCCTTTATCTGGCAGGCGTTGAGGGGGTGTCCCTTGGGCAACCTTGGGGTCGGGGTGCTCCATTAGTAGCTGCCGCTCCGTGACGGTTCTGGCAACATCCAGGGGCACAACAGCAGTAGAGCAGGGGGTACAGCTTCCGTGGGCAGCCTTGGCCAGGGCGTCTGCTTCCTCATTGCCTGGGACTCCGACGTGGCTGGGGATCCAGGCCAAGGAGAGTGAGCAGCCACGAGAACAGATGCTGTCCAGTCTGGCGGCCAGCTTGCGTACGATGGGCAGCCGGATCCGTGGCTCTTGCAGAAGCTGGAGGGCCACCCTGGAGTCGCTCAGAATGGCCGCAGACTGCAGTGCGGGGTGGGACTCCAGGATGTCGGCAGCCAGGTGGAGGGCCGCCAGCTCTGCTGTGGTCGAGCTGGTCACGAACGGAAGTCTGGCCTGCCGGCTTTCTCCCAACGAAGGTGTGATGCAGGCAGCCGCAGCAGACGGGCAGGCACCCATGAGGACCAACCCGTCCGTGTATAGCTGCTTGCAGCCGGCCAGGTCCTTCTCCAGGATCGCCGCTGCTTCCTACCGGAGGCCAACTGCAGGGGTGAGGCGCTTCGGCTTGGCACCCCGTGGTGGCATGATCACCCGGAACAGATGGCCCAGGTCCGGTCGTGCAGGGGGAGGAAGGTGCTCTGGCTGCCCACCCACCAGCTACTCGAGCTCCTGGGCAACCTTCCCCATTCGCGAATGACGGTGGCCGAGGAGGCGCTCCAGGAGGGGCCGTCCGTCCGGGGCGAGGTGTAGTCGCTCAGCATGGCGGAGTGCCGTCCGCTGGGCCTGCAGCATCATGGGCCACACGCCGGCCTCTGCAACTGTGGCCGGGACCTGGGAGCCACGGGGAAGTCCCAGACACAGACGGACTGCAGCCCTCTGGGATCGCTCGATGGTCAGGTGCTGGTGGATGGTCATCTGAACCAGCGTGAGGGCATACAGGAACTGAGCCCCTGCCATGGCCTGGAAGAACCAGAGCCCCATTTGTGGGGTGACGCCGTTCCCCCCAGCCAGGAGACTCCGGATGGCGCCACGGACCCTCGTTGCCTGTTGGCAGAATGCCTTGAGGGCTTGACGCCAGGTGAGGCGGCGGTCAATAAGGAGGCCCAGGTAGCGGCAGGAATGCCACCATGGGAGCTCCCGTCCTGCGACGCTGAGGCAGGTCTTCCCCGGGCGTGCTCCTGGCCGGATGTTGAGCAGCATGGCCTCCGATTTGATGGGGGAGAGCTGCAGGCCACCCCGTTCCAGGTAGGAATTGACCCTGGTGATGGCTCGTTGTACATTCCTGATGCCCTGAACCCTCTGGCATCGTGGTCCGCGACACCAAAGAGCAATGTCCGCGTAGATGGCAATGCGGACGGGAAGTTTCAGGCCATCTGGGAGGCAGCTGGGCAGCTGGGCCATCACCAAGTTTAACAGCATGGGGCTCAGCACGCTGCCCTGGGGAACCCCTGTGGTGAGGGTCTCGGGGGCACTGGTAGCATGTCCTGCCCCCGGACACAGCTCCTGCGGTCCTGCAGAAACCCCCGGATGTACCACCGAAGGTTGCCGGTGACGCCAAGGCAGTCCACGGCCTTGAGGATCGCCTCATTGGAGACATTGTCGAATGCCCCCTTTACGTCCAGGAGTGTGAGGCAGATGACGTGGTGGGAGTGGCATGCATCCTCGAGGCCGGACATGATGTCTGCTATGGCGTGAGCAGTACAGCGGTGCCTCCGGAACCCGGACTGCTGCTCGGGCAGGCAGCCTGTGGCCGCAGCGATCCACTCCAGCCTCCCCAAGGCCATGGATTCCATGAGCTTCCCCGGGACCGAGGTCAGACACACCGGCCTGTATGACGGCAGGTAAGCAGGTGGCTTGCCCGCCTTGAGGACCGGGACCACCAGGGTTGTGCGCTAGGCCTCAGGCAGGCGGCCTGTGGACCAGACCTCGTTGTACGTCTGGAGCAGGCTTGTCTGCATGGCGTCGTCCAGGTTCCGCAGCATCTGGTAAGTGACGCCATCTGGTCCAGGGGCACTGCGGAGCTTGGAGTGCAGCAGGGCAAAGGAGAGTTCCCTCCTCGTGAGGGCCGTGGAGCAGACAGCCGTGATGTCCGCCGCGTGCCTGCAGGCTGGCTGGATGCGGTTCCTCCTTGGGTAGAGCCCTGCAGGAAGAGGCTCGGGGGAGGAGGGCCTCTGCCAGCTTGTCAGCCATCTTCTGGTAGGTGAGACCCCTGCCACTGCGATGGCCAGGTAGGGGGCCGGCTTAATGGGAGTCTCCTGCAGCGAACGGAGCAGATGCCACGCCCTGGCACTCCCCCTGGCGGCCACCAGGGAAGCACAGATGCCCTCCCACGACTCTGCGGCGTCGGTTGTGAGACCGGCGGCACTTCGCGTCGAGCCGGTTTTGCAAGGTTCAGTGCTCGGATCGATCTGTGCAGAGGTCCCTCCGCTCTGCCTGGCCCCGTTGTGCCCGAAGCTGGAGGAGGTGGAGATCCGGGATGGCCTGACCAGGGGGGACATCGCTGCAAATCGTGGCAGCCTCCGCACACCTAGCAACGTGGGTCAGGATGTCGTCTTGCAGGGAGAAGCTACGGAGGAGGTCCCGGAACTTGTCCCAGTGGACCACTCTGCACGTTCGACAATCCACTCTCTTGCCCGGCTTAGGAGCCAGAGTGATAGAGTAGCGGTCCGAGCCCCAGGTGTCCGCCGAGGGGTGCCATCCATAAACACATCGGGGCGTCCCGATGGATAGGTCAATGCATGTGCGGACGCCCCCCCCCCCCCCCCCGACGGACAAAAGTGGGGACCCCAGTGTTCAAAACATGCACCCCAGTACCGCGATTGGCCTCAACTAGATGACGGCCGCGACGATCCGCCCTGCGGGATCCCCACCGCGGATGAGCCGCGTTGAAGTCCCCGCAGAGCAAACAGTCGCCGCCAATGAGACTGACTAGCTGCGGCAAGGATTCGGCGTCCCAAGGGGTCTGGGGACGCACATATACACTTGCCACAGCAGTGTCAACTCGACTAAGCCTTACCCTTACGCAGACGAACTCCATGGGGGCCACAACCGCGTCACTCACCAAAATCTCCGCCTGGGCAACAGTCCTGCGGACGAAGATGGCTGCCCGGGAGGGTCCGGGTGGATGGCTGTCCTCCAAGCATGGATCAGCCCGACAGGAGGACTGCTGGCAGGAGGTCCTGCTGCCATATCCGATGTACCCTGGCAGGTGTAGTTGGTCCCGTGGCAGGTACGCCTCCTGGAGGGCCAGGACATCGTACTCCTCCAGCTGTAGGCGGTCATGGAGCTCGGACAGGCGGGGTCGAAGTGCCCGGCAGTTCCACTGGAGGACCCGTGGTCTGGGAACCATCAGCGGTGTGCTAGCCATGATGGTTGGCCTGATTCAGCGGGGCCTGCGCCAAGCCCACTTTGGTGAGTGAGGAGCTGCGTGAGGACCTGAAGGTGGCCGCCAAGGTCCGCGTCAGCTGGTCCAACTGGCCATTCAGGAGGGGAGGGACGGTACCAGCCTGGGAGTGGGTAGGTACTGGGCCGTGTTGGAGGGCCGTGGGTTGGAGGGACTGCACATGTGGCCTGGATGGGTCAGCCGCTGTAGTCTTGACAGCCTGGGCATACGATATCTGCCCGGTCCGGAGGTCCGACCGGATGGCCCTCCTCGAGACTGGTGCAGCGGCAGCTGCAACCGCAGCAGCCACACGTCGTTCTTCCTGCCAACGGGGGCAGGACGGATTGTCCGACGGGTGTCTCCGCAGCAGTTCGTGCACCGTGGTGGTGAGAAGTCGCAAGCAGCAGTCCCGTGTTGTCGGCCGCAGCGGTGACAGTGCCTGGGGTGGGTGCAGCTGGCCGTCACGTGGTCTAGGCGGCCACAGCGGCCGCACTGGATGGAGCGGCGCAGGGCTGGCCGCATTGGTAGCCGTAGTTTATAGATAGCCACATGGGACGGTGGCTTTGGCGCCCCAAACCGGACCTGCAGGGTGGTGCCCTGGCCGCGCCGAACTCCCAGGATGGGCACTGGTGCTGCCAGCGGTGAAGGCAGCTCGGCGTCCCCAAGGTCAGCAGGCACTCCGTGAATGAAGCCCGTGGAGGCACCCTTGTGTGCAGCCAGTCGGGCTCGCACCTCCATCCCGACAAGGGATTGGATGGCAAAGAGAGCTGCCAGGGCCTCCTCGGTGACTGCGTCCGCAGCTACCACATTTCGTGAGAGGTTGACCCGCACGGATGCGACGCCTGGTGTGGTGGACAGCTCCGCTGCAACCTGGAACTTGCAGCAGTGCTGGAAGGTGTCGCTCTTTCCCCGTGGCCGGAACAGTACAGTCACCCACCAGGTTGTCCACTGCCTCAGGGGAAGGGGGGGGGCGGCGTGGCTCGCGTCGGCGGCGAGCGTGCGAAGACACAAGTGCTCTTTATACTGGGCACTGCCTTGTACGATCGCCGAACATTGTGCCGTCATAGTTTTTCGTCGACCGTGGCGATCATCTGACAAGCCTTAACAGGCTCGTTCAAATGTTAACCAGCACTTGAAGCGGCACATGGAGTATCTCTGCTGTTCGACGCTTGTAAATCGAGGCGCGTCAAAAACAAAACCACGGAGCACGCAAAGCTCATAGACGCGAAGCGCCTTAACAAATCGAAACTCTCCTGGCCGCCTGTGGCGCCGCCACGCATCGATTTTCTTTTCTTCCAACATTCAGGTTGCCTTTTGTCTGCCTTCTTTGTGTGATAAATGTGCACTATAGGTCTTAAAACAAAACTTACTTCAATATTGAACCGCGCAATCTTCCTTTGTCAGCCTCAGAGATTCGCGCTCTATGTAGGAAAGAAAATTCCTCCAAGTTGGCGTCTCTTGTCCTATGACATCGGCACGCTTGTACTTGCGAGATCGGCCTGTGGCGGCGATACCTGTATTTTGGTTCTTGCTATTTTCTACCTTACAAGAGCTTTGTTTTCAGTAAGAGTGGAGTTTTCGTGATTAGGAGGTTGTATTCTATTGATACAAGCCAACTTCAATTTCTCCTCAGCGTCCCTTCAAGCACTCTATTCAACTACCGAAACACGCAGTTTTATAACAAGACAATACACGAGTCGAACTACTCTTTTATTATCACTGATTAATAAAGCGGAATTATGGAGACGGATAGCGCATGTGTTTTCAGAGAGATATTGACGTCTTGATGAGCGACTACCACCCCATAAGACCTCAAGTTTCAAGTTTATTGAGCAACTCAAACAGTAATAGTGCATGCAATAAAATCAGTACAGAAGGAGGTCCCATAGTAGACGACTTTCGTGGGACCTCATAGAGCAAAGCAAGAGAGGCAAAATCGCAATGAAAAAATTGTATCAAGTAGTTATCATAAATATACAACCAACAAAAAGCGACGGAAACAATTTTATGTGTGAGAAACCGAACATAAAGTATAAACAGTAACTACTTCGATACATAATGCAAAGAAAATGAAACTTTAAAGAAAGGTTACTACTGGGTATGCATGCGAACTACACAGCAAATGAGTTAAATACTCCATAACGCGATGAATAAATGAGTAAACAGTACACGACGCTTTAATTTCACATGGTAAAGTACTTCAACAGGATATGTCGGCAAATATTGTAAATTTTCCATAATTGTTCCTCCGATTGTTGCAAGCATTTCTCCGGAAATATTTCAGCCGTGCAATATTTCTAGAGACAAAACGACGGAGCGAACAAAACAAGCAGCAATAAAAACATATGGCGTTCAAGTGATGCATGGGTGTACTTATGAGGTTGGTTAAAAATGTGAGACTTAAAAAAATTTCAGCGCAATTGAGCGACGAAAATGACGCCTGGAAGCCCATAAATTTTTCTGCCTGTGCCCAAAACACTTAATGCAAAACTTGTTCAGCGTTCTCAAATAAAAGGAATCAAACGTAAAGAAAACAAACAGAAGACGGTCAGCTCTGGGAAGAGGGACGCGGACAATTGTGGAAAGCGGTGTGGTTTCCCGGTGTTTAGTGCCACTTATTAGGTGTGTGAAGAAGCTTGATCCAAGAATGAATGAATATCGTAGCATCGGCGCTCCACGGAAACAAACACATTGTTGCCCGTCGTGTGGTGCTTTTGACTTTTGTAAATTACGCCTAAATACTTCATTAGCTTAGCTTACATATGCGAAATTTTTAACATCAACGCTACTGCCACGTGCATTTCGTCGATTTGAAGAGGGAGTTAAGAAACACTCTATGCACAGTTTTGTGGTCCGTTTAACGGTATTTAAAGGAAGCCAGCAAAATATAAAGACCGTGTCATTGCGCTCATACGCTACCATTTTTTTGGGGTTCCCAACCTTGGTTTTGCAGTTCGTTGAAAGGTAGTTACAGATCAGCGGTTACTACCTGCCGGAAGTATTGCGTGACAATTTCTAATGCTTTTCTTCCTACAGTAAGCTGTTTTGTTCTTCCAGTACTAGGGAAGGTTATATTTCTGCTTAGTAATATTTATGTTCAGTGTGCTGCTTTGCCGTGGTGGTCTTTTATCATGCTTAACAATACTACTCCTGAGTCATGTCGATGTGAACTGGAAATTCCAAGATTAAGATATTAGTCATTAGCTTTTGTTCCAAACTGCTCTGAATCCAATTCTCGGAATACCTCTTCTGCCCCGTCCGTGTTAGTCTTTGCGCTGTGTGAATTAAAGCATGAAAATACAGCATCTGTTAGCCTGAGATCATTCCAGTGACGTGTTTTATCTCTTTCCTTCTAGTTCGGTTCAGTTTATGGGGGTTCACCGTCCCAAAGCGACTCAGGCTATGATAGACGCCGTAGTGAAGTGCTCCGGAAATTTCGACCACCTGGGGTTCTTTAACGTGCCCTGACATCGCACAGTACACGGGCCTCTACAGTTTCGCCTCGATCAAAATTCGACCGCCGCGACCGGGATCAAACGTATCAGATACGTTGCTGCAGAAAACTGTATTCTTTGTTTCTTCACCCCTGCTACAAAGCTGAGAAACGCACTTTGCAAGAAATATACACATTAGAAGTTTTGCATAGATAATCACAGATCATTCACTAAAAAGTCCGAATATACAAAATATTCTGAGGAGCGCCACACTCCGGGAACACAATGTCGCTGGTTTAAGTCAGAGGTGGAGAGCTGCTTTTTTAATATGTGCTCAAAGTTACGTAAAACTCAACCTACTGTAAGCACCAAACGAAACATGGAAAAGAGAACTGAAGGGCCAAAAGAAAATCACCTACACATCAGTTTGCGTGGGGGAAACACAAGCGGATGATTAACACCTCTGAAGGACAGTTGTCGCGCTTTTGAAGTGACACTACCCTACGCTAGTATAAAGGTTTCCCCGGCTAAGAGCTTCTCAATTTCCTTGTCATAGTTCAATAGACTATATCCGAAATGTGCAGCGCCATCTCTTAGCGCTTCAAACGATGGGCACCATGTTGGCTCGGTCAAGAAAAAAAAACCCGCCGCCCACAGCTGGGTAGACACGACTGCGCTTCGGTTGAAAGTTGAAAGGCAGAAGCAATGTTGAGCTATGCATTCTGTGAGGAAACTACGATGCGTCAAGGAACCAGGTATGTGTTTCAGCTTCAGGTTTACTATTTTATTACTATGCGCATGCACTTTAGTAGCATCAAATGCTACGCGAGATATCATGTGTAAGCGGTCTGATCCGTTTACAGTCGCTTGCTGCGCTCATCATTCGGAAATATTTAGAGATAATTTCATTAAAGCTACAAAGCTTGCTACAAAGCGACAAGCCTTGATATATCGTGCCGTGACTGCAGTGCACCCAGAGAACCAGGCGCCGATTGCAGCTTAGTTCGCTACGTGTTCAGTTGAGTTTCTGCCGTGTTCAGCAGTTTTTAGAAGCTTTCCTTCGCAGAACAGTGCAGTTGTCGCAAAGTGCCAAGAACCGTTTTCCGCTGATGTGGCGAACGCTTCCGCATGCTTACGCATGCTATGATTGTTAATGCGTCCTTGTGGTGTAAATTATATTGCGTATAAAAATTGATGTGAGAATTTTTTTATCTTGAGGGTTCATATAGACACGCCTTGCAAGTTTGGTACAAAGAAATGAAGGCTTTCTTCCCTATTGAAGTGCGCTTTTTATGGCAGCAGGGAGGCTCGCTAGAACACCGCAAATAGGAAATAAAAAAAACTGCGTCTTTAATTGGAAACTCAGAGAGCGAAACTCAACAAACAGCACTCGGCTCTATAAAGAGCGGCGATATTGAAAGGTTCGGATGTGCATCGCACATTGTAGTTGAAAGAATAGCATTACACAGCTGACCCTGTGTCCTGTAAGATTGCACTACTGTGCGAGCAGCTGCTAATGCCTAAGCGCACGAGTTTGCCATGCCACAGAAGTTCCTCCAGCCAACGCATGTCTGCAAGCAGCGCAATTAACAGTCGCTATCCTGCTAGAAAACTTTCGCCCACTTTAAAATAAAACAGCAATGACAATTCGTAAAGCTTGAACCGATGCCTAAATGCGCGCAATATAATCACAAAGACACAGAGTATGACTGTTCTACAAACTTACCGGTGCCGATTCTTGCCATATCCAGCGCCAAGCTTCAAGAGAAACAGAGGACGCGGCAAAAGCATGCTGGCGCTGAATCAGGCTATGGGAAAATCTACATTTGGAAAAAAAATCGGCGGCTTACGACGATACTCATCTTGTAGTTACTGAGAACTGTAATGCAGAAAAATACAGGCGGTGCTTTCAAGGAAAGGCTACGTTAGTCGTAGCTCACCACCGCCTTTTATTTGTGAAACTGATAAGTGAGGTATGGCAAGACATTCCGCGAGCGACTGCGGTATCTGCCGGCTTAACTACGGTACTATGCAACGTTGAAAATCCAATAAGTGCCGTCATTTATAATTCCCAATAGCTTTACCGATGGCAGTGATACCTCAGAGTGGAAACGCTTTTAAGTAAACTTATTACGAGATAACACCTTCTTGGCATGTCTTCATTCCTATCCCAATGACTGTTCAATTCAGGAAAAAACATTTATTTCGTTTTGTTGTGTAATTTAGGTTTTTTGTCTGGGTATAATAGCAACAAACCTTTGGTCAAACAAGAGAATGAGGTAATGGAAAGGGCACCTTACCTTCTGTGGGCAAAATTTGTGTTGTCTGCTCTTGAAAAGCTGAACTCTATAGGCTTGAATCAATTTCTCGTGAGGTGAGCAGAGCTCGCGTAAAAAGTTTGTTGTGGCTAAAAGCATTTTTAGGAAATCCCCACATATGTCACAATTTTACATAGCAGTCGCACTTTATCGCCTTCCCGGAATTATGATGCCGTCGCTTCTCTGTAACGCTTCTTCAAACTGATCTGCTTCTAGGTTTAAGTCTTGGCCTTCTTATATATACCGTGAAGGAAGGCTAAGCCGAGACGGCAAGACGGCCGTGTTTGGCGTTTATTCCAATGGCGAACCCGAGGCGCATGCCACAGGTGGAGCCGCGGGATGATGATGGTATATGTACAAGGAAAGAAGATGATCCATGGAAGGCTCACACAATCTTCCGGTGGGGTCGAAAGCAGCCGCATCCTGGCCGCTCCTAAGCAACCGATGCGCCGTGGCGCACAAATGGGTTCGGTAAACATGGACAATTTCAGTACCACGGTGGCATCGATATTCTGGGGAAACAACAGGTGTGACACTGTAGTTCACTGGGGAAGTTCGATTGCTGACCCTGTAGGGACCAATGTAGCGGTGGGGAAATTTTCCACTAAGGTCAGGGGTGCGCAGTGGTGTGTCGCAAGGAGACTACACGGTGAGTAGAATCGCAGCGACTCTCGCGGTTTTCCTTGCAGGCTTCAGTGTTGAGGCGAGTAAGGTGACGGCATCTGGCCACACGGGATACGAAATGGGCAGGTACTGATGTGGAGGTAGATTCAGGCGTAGAGAAGAAACAACTGTTGAGAATTGTGGCAGGAGGACGGCCATAAGGAAGGAAGAAAGGAGAGTAACCGGTAGTCCGCTATATTGCTGTATTATAGGCGAAAGTGACGAACGGTAGAATACTGTCCCAATTTCGATGATCCGGTGTCATGTACATGGAGATCATATCGGATAGGGTGCGATGAAAATGCTCAGTCAGACCGTTGGTCTGGGAATGATAGCTTCAGTTGGTCTTATAAAGGGTGGATGATGCCTGAAGAACTTCGGCAACGACTGTCGATAAGAAGGTCTTTCCGCGGTCACTAAGGAGCACCCAGGAGCACCATGCCGCAATACAATAAATCGCAAAAAGATATTTGCAACCTGTTGAGCCGAGCCAGTGGGCACGGGTGCTGTCTCGGCGTATCACGTAAGGTGGTCGACAGCTGTGATGATCGAATGATTACCTCGATCGCAGAGAGGCAGGGGACCATATAAGGCGATGCCGATGGCTTCGAACGGCGAGGCGGGACAGGGAAGGGTTTGTAGGAGGCCAGCGGGTGGGTAAGTCGGCCCTTTTCGACGTTGACACAGGAGGCAGGAAGCGAGGTATTGAGGAACGCTGGAGGATAGGCACGGCCAAATGAAACGTCGCTTCACGAGGTCGTAGGTTTCGTGCAAACCTAGGTGACCGGCAGTAACGTAATCATGGAGAGCCGCTAGGATGTGGGCGCGAAGCACCCGCCGCGCGACTGGGATCCAGAGGGTTCCATACGTAGCGGCGTAGGATGCCATCTTCGAGCTTGAAGTTGCGTAGCTCTCGGCGGAGCCGAGCATTGGGTGGGTGCGAAGCGCCGGTAAGGCGGTCGATGACAGGACGGCAGCAGGCGTCGGCTAGTTACTGCGAGCGGAGAGCGTGTTTGTTGTCGGAGTCGTCAAAAGAAAGTGCTGTGTTGTGCGTCGGAGGGGGCTGGCTCTGTTCACAGGAGGAAAGGCTTTGCGTAGAAAAACAGCAGGCTGATTCCGAAAGTGGGCAGCGAGAAAACGCGTCTGCGTCTTGGTGTTGGCGGTCCGATTTAAAATGATGTCGAAGTGGTACACTTGTACGCGTAGAATCCAACGGCCAAGTCGTCCTGTCAAATGTTTCATCGAAGACCACCAGGAAAGAGCATGGTGATCAGCCACAACTGTGAAGTGGCGACCGTATAGGTAAGGGCGAAATTTTTGGTTTGCCCAGACGACTGCTATAGACATTCCTGCTCGGTAGTGGTGTAATTTTTCTCAGCGGGAGTCAGGGTCTGGCTGGCGAACGCAATAAGTTTCCCTCGAGAATTTGCGTCGCGCTGCAAAAGTACAGCGCCGAGAACGTGACCACCAGCATCAGTATGCAAGATGGTTGGAGCGGTGTCACAGAAGCGGCCAAGGGCAGAGTCCGATGTCAGGGCGTGCTTGAGTTTGTTAAAAACTATCCCACTGGTCAGTCCACACAAACGTGCTGTGCGGTTTAAGTAGTCCATGAAGTGGAGCAGCAATAGTTGAGAAATTCTTAACAAAACGCCGGAAATAGGACGGCAGCCCAAGAAAGCAGCGCCGCAGTCTGTTGAGTACGAGCAAAGTTCAGGACTGCGATGATTTTGTCAGTGTCTGGACGAATGCCGTCGTGGCTAACGAGATGCCCAAAAATTTTAATTTCCTTTTGTGCAAAGTGGCACTTCTTGGTGTTCAGCTGAACGCCCGCTGAAGCGAGGTACGTGAAAACCTCATGCACGCAAGTGAGATGGTCTTGAAAGTTTGAAGAAAAGATAACATTGTCATCCAAGTAGCACAAGCAGGTTCTCCACTTCAGGCCACGAAGTACAATATCCGTCATTCTTTCAAATGTTGCTGGTGCGTTACAGAGTCCGAAGGGCATAACATTAAATTCGTAAAGTCCATAGAAAGTTGGGAAAGCACTTTTTTCTTTGTCGGCCTCGTACATAGGTATTTGGCAATAAAGTGATCGTAGGTTCAAGGTCGAGAAATATTCGGTGCCTTGGGGAGAGTCAAGGACGTCATCAATCCGTGGCATGGCATTAGGTAGACATCTTTGCGGGTAATTTTGTTGAGCGCACAGTAGCCAACACAAAAACGTACCGAGCCGCCCTTCTTTTTAACCAACACTACTGGTTAGGAGAATTGGCTTGTTGAGGGACGAATAATATTGCTGTGTAGCATATTATGGACAATTTCTTCAATGATTTTTCGTTCGGAGCGAGAACTCAGATAAGGCCGTTGCCGTACGATCGAGTTCTCTTCGGTAAAGATGTGGTGGTGTGCAAGAGCAGTCCGTTCCAGTGGTGAAGAAGTGGCATCGAAAAGGGCTTGGTGATTGCGAAGCAACGTTCGCAATTCTTGGCGTTGATGCGGTGTGAGATTCGGAATGATTGTCTTTGATAGAACAGTAAGAGAGACGTCTGATGAAACAGGTTCCTGATGCAGGGGGCAGTGAGCACCACCAGAGACAAAGGTTGAGTATCCACTACGCAAGAGAGGGAAGTTCCTTTGGCAGCACAAGTGATTCACGTGAAGTGTTCATGGATGCTATGATCGCTGAGCTGCTGCAGAACTTGACAACACTGGACGGAAAGGCAATTCCACGTGCAAAATGACGATGAGATAGTGCGGTGAGTACGTCCTCATCAGTGATGCGGTCAGAAACAACGATAAGAAGCTTTTCGCACTGAGGAGGCAAAACTGTATCTGCGGCAGTGAGCGGATGATGTCGGTCTAATCACATGAGAAATCACTGTCCTTCATATGGTTGACACGCTCGCCACAAGAAATTAGCGCTGAAGCTGTTGACAAGAAATCCCATCCAAAAATCATCAGATGCGCAAAAGGTGAGAGCACAGCAAACTGCACATGGTGGCGGACACCGTCGATAACAACGCGCACAGTGCACATCGCGGAAGGGCGCAGTGTGACATCATTTGCTCCATGAAGTTCAGGCCCATCATCTGGCGTCGTCACTTTCCGCAAGCGCCAGCACAAGTCAGCGTGAATAACAGAAATTTCAGCCCCTGTTTCGATCAAACTTCGACAGGTGATCCTTCCGCTGAAACAGATATCACATTGAACGGGCGATCTGGAGGACTGTTAGTTCGCAAAGTGGAGTTTCTCCTCCGGAAACTTCATCGCATAGTTTTCCGAGTGACGGACAGGGAGAGCTGTTGCGGGTCTGAGTGGGGACACAGAGCGGCGATATAGAGATGGGATCGACGTCGGGAAACATGGGCCCCACTAGGTGCAGACGTGGGTACCAGCGGCGGAGAGAATCGGCGGGGCTGGCTGGAAGAAGGCCGGCGTTGATAATAGGAAGATGTTAGCTCACTCTGGAAGGCTGCGTAACCACGGCGCTCGTCCTGGAGGCGTCGACGACAAAAGCGGGAAATTTGGCCTCTGATTCCACAGTAGTAGCGCACTGGGCGTTAGGGGCGCCAATGTGCAGAATAGGATAGCGCAGCTGGAGCCGTCGCCATTGCGTACATGTGATAGTACGTCGGTGCCGGTCGGAGTGCGCGGACGAAGGGAGGCGATGATGCAGTGACTTGAGCGTAAGTCGGCGCTGGGCGGGGAGGAGGAGGGTCAGATGCGATAGGGCAGGTGATTGTTTCCAACTCTTCTTTAATGATGTTACGTAGACCAGTGTCATTAAAAGGTGCGGAAGAATGATCGCACTCGTGGTGGCAGAAAGGGCTGAGAACTCGTAGCTTTTCGCGGATGACAGCTCGAATCAGTGTTCGCAGACCGAGGTCAGCAAAGGTCCAGGCGGTAGCGAGGCCGGGCTGTGCGAGGCCGGGCTGCAAGCGGCAGGACTGCAGCCGGTCGAGGCGCTGGCAGGTGGTAATGATGGAGTCGACAATTCAAGGATTTTGGGCAATTGAGGTGTTAAAAGCCACAGAATTGATTCCTTTCAGTACGTGGTGGACGCGGTTAGTTTCCGGCATGATGGGTCTGAAACGCCGGCAATGCGCAAGTACTTCCTTGATGTAAGATGCATAGGCTTCATCGGGACGTTGAAAGCGGTAAGCGGGTCTTTTCTTGGCGACCTCAGTCCGAACAGCGTAGTCGGCAAATTACTGACGGCCACTGGTATGAGGTTTGTGATTTATGAATAAATTTCTGGCGACCTCAATGAAGTATAAAGAAACGTTGAGAGGTTGTAAGCGCTGCAGCGTTCATAGGTGTCGTGCCAGTCATCCACGTCTTCGTCGCGACGATCAGCGCACATCGGCGGGTCGCGTTGTCGGAAGAGCGCGGTCGGAGTGGGCCGTGCAGGTGAGGCCGTGGTAGGGGGTCCGGCAGGGTCGAGGTTTTCTTCGGTTGGCATGAAATGGTGGTAGGTGCGAAACGGCGACCGGAACGCCGCTCCAGCGAGAGGCAGGGTACAAGGCAGCAAGGGGATTGAATTTCATGTCCAGCACTTGTGAAGGAAGATCAGGCCGAAACGGCAAGACGTTTGTGGAAGAAGGCTGTGCCGATACCGCAAGACAGCCGTGTTGTTGTTGTTGCTGTATGCCTCACAAAATGTCTGGCGTTTATTCTAATGGCGAACCCGAGGCACCTGCCACAGGTGGAGCCGCGTGATGATGAGGGTATGTACAAGTGAAAGAAGATGATGCATGGAAGGCTCACAACAAAAAATAATTTCAGAAAATTAGCGTTTGCGAAGTCAGCGCTAACAGCATTGTCTTACGTAAAAAATCTCCTAACTTACGGAGCGGGAAAAGTGTGCCATTTTCGTCTTGCGTATGCTCATGTAGAGTCGTGCTACTCACTTTCGTTTAGTGTTGTGCAACCTGCCAACCTACAATGAACCGGCCATAGATCGCATGCTTCTCCTGTCTCAACTTCAACACATGCCATTTTTAGTGCCCTTATTTTAATCTGGCGTTTCGATGGGCATTAATCTGGAAAACCTGATTGAGACAAGTGCGTTCTAGCACAGACGGTAAAATAATTTTTGAAGGTAACAGCTGGCTGAAATGCCCCTGGTAGCATTTGGCTTTGTACTAGAATACCGCCAGCATGCATAAAAGCTTCCTAAATAAGTCGGATCTGGTGTTTAGAATTTTCGGCTGTTTTATGGAATTATTGCTTCTTGCCAGGGCAATCTTGTGTGCTCGTTTTCTACACATCTTTTTTCCCGATAATTTACGCCGTATTTCGTAAAATCGGCTGCCGTGGTGAAGTTTTTCATAGTATTTTGTTCAATACAATAGCCTCAACGGAGTTCACTATGCAAATATAATTTTCTACGTCAACCGAAATAGCTTTGTGTACTGCCTTTACAGTTGAATAAAAATTGCGAATGCACCGACGAATATGATTTCAAAGAATTCACACCCCTATTTCTTCTCCGGAAAGCTTTAGTTGTTACGCACGGCAATATGTTTGGCTGCTAAAGAACTTTGCCCTAGAGATTGCTCCTACTGAATGAGCTCAGGAAGTATGACACTTTCTTTAAAACATAGATGCCTCAGACGTGCTTGGCATGACCTCCGGCACGCATAGCAGCGTAAGTTGCATTATCGCATTTGTTGAATAACCAAACACGACGTCATGAGCATGAAAACAAGCTTTTCCGGTGGCTCATGTTTTTGCGTGGACCTTTTTACGTGCTTCATTTTGTCGTAGTATACACACTGTTCCATACCACTTACCACTGATGCTGCGCTGAGGAGACTGGAGCGCGAGAAGGGCATCTTTGTGTGATATCTCTCAAGGCGGCAAAGATGGCCCTGAAGATCACGAGACAGCTAGCACATAGAAGCTCACGTGTCGCGGATAGAGGACAGAAGAAAGAAGAAGATGGGGGGAACGGAGGCTATGAGGTGGTGCCCCATCAATGTGAAACGACGTGGCAGATGTGATCAGGCAAATCTACGCCTCAGAAACATAGATGCCATACACGCGAGAGCTGGTAGTTCCTGCGCATCAGACTACGCAGATTCCACGACGCACCGCTGCCGGTAGATCAGGTTTGAGCATCGTGTCGTGGTCAGCATGGATGGACTTCGCGATGGACGGATTGGGAGCTTTATACTACCTTATCGAGAATGAACACGAGGAAACTTGCTCCAGTGTCTTTCGCTAAGCAGAGCAACTGTTACTTGAAGTGTGTTTTTTGGAAGCTGAACAATGCGATATCGGTCAACTGTATAGCGTGTAATCTAGGTGTTTTCAGGTAACTTTTGGTGCTTTTCAACCTGCCTTGTTCTCTGTGAAAATTCTCCTGCCTATGCTGTCGGGTGTTTCAATCTCACAAGAGCCAGTGGGGAACCATCCATCAGCTAGATGACGGTCACTTCACACTTGTAGGACTTCTTTCCCGCTTAGGGTGAGATGCAGGAGCGTGATTAGAATATCTTGCAAGAAAGAGGAGGACCAATTTGTGCATTATTAGGATACATAAAACTAAGAAATATTTCTGCGTAAACTATAAACTATTGTATGGCATTCAACTAGTGCAGAAGACATGTTGGTGTAGCTTCACTTGTGTGGATGCTGATAAGTAATTAATCCTTTTTATAACAGAAAATGCAAGCGAATGAAGTAAAGCAAATAAGAGCAAATGAAAGTGCAGTTACTTTTTTTTTGACCGGAACACCAAATAAGTTGGAGCTACTTTCCGTGGCCACAGAATTAGCAAACTTGCTCTGGAACTAACATGTACCAAATATCACTTACACCTGCTAAGCCCCTAACACAGACCGATATTTTTCTCCCCGATGATGAAGGATTTGAAAAATAAACATTTCTTCTACATTCAATAACTTTTTCTAATTAAGTGTGTCATACAAAAATTTTGATTGACATAGCTGTTCTCTGAAATCAATTGGCGCATGAGTCCACCGTGAACGAGAAAGCGAACGCCGAATTGGCTTCCGCTGTGTCGGACATGTCATCCCTGAGCGGAAAAGACCACAGTGTATAATTAGACACCTATACGCTGCTACCCGCTCTACTTACAGGATGGTGACGGCGCACAACTTTCCTCTGCGGGCCTCAAAACCAAAAACACTCAAACGATACCTGTGTGGGGTGTAACAGAAGCCTTCTCCGTTTAGACAACAGCAGTGTACCAAGAGTGTGGCTAAAGGTGTCTAAGATGCTGAGAATACTTCGAATATAAAAGATTTATGCTTTATACTATTTCACGAACAGTAGCCACCCCAGGTGCCTTTCGGTTTAGCCATATTATAGCTTGGATCTTGTCAAAAATTTTCCAAAATTGTTTTTTTTTTACAGACGAAGTTTATGATGAATACGACGAAAGTGAAACCACAGGTAAGCATTGCGTTTGTGTTCCAAGTTCATAACAATCTTTTTATACTAACCTGTGAGGCTTAATTAACTGTCTATCAAAATTCATTTTTGATGCCATCTAAAGGGAAAGGTTAATGCTCACGAACATTAGGCTTAGAAATAGTTACTGCTCGAAAGCAATAAACACTTTAGATGCCCAATAACTATGTGATGGAAGGCGGAAGCAGTGTGATATATGCTACCAATATGTAGAGGACACGTGAACCTTACAGGGTATGCTGCCAGTAAGACGGAACCGTTTGTCCAGATGATATCATTTTCACTGATAAGCCATTGTTGAAGCTGTCACATCACTTTCATATAAAGTTTCTTCTTGGAGCCTAACTTCTGCTCCAGCGTACTAAGTGAAGGTGTATTGAACCCCGTATCCTTAGGAAAATGCCACATTTATTACAGACACATTCGTTGGTTATTCTTCACTGTATTGCGTATATCAATTTGTTGGCACGAAAAATTATTCAAATGCCTGCTCTTGAATCCGGCCGCCCGACAAGTCTCGGACATTGTTGTCATTGGTGTTGAGGTATTTTGATAGTTGCCTCCCAAGATTTGTGTGCACTTTACTGAATGGCAATCGCATATACCACTCTGACGCTGACGTTTGTTATGGCGCGGCATATATCGACACCAGTCGTCCATGAGCTCATCCCTACTAACGTGAAAAATGCGACCTACCGGTCATAATGTCCAAATAGAATTCAATAGAGCCGATTTAAACATCCCCCCCCCCCCCCCCCCCTGAACTGCCCTTTTTCTCCAGTTTCAATAACTGGCTCAAATCGCAAGGCTTTCAGACACAGCGAGACCCTCTTTCCAGTTTCTTAAATGGCAAAATGGAAAAAGGCCTCAACCGAAAAAAATGTTCCGGCCTCTGTATCAAAGCAGTGAAGCTTCTGTGAGTGAAGTGTAGGTTTTTCGTGCTCTACATTAAGTATCCGAGGAGCATGCAGAGAAAGGTAGAATAATTTGAGTGTGGAGGCCGCTCAAAATATTTGCGCATTAAAGGACAAGTGAACTGTTTTTGTATTGCATCACATACATTAGCTTATAAACTTTTAATCAGCGTTGCAAATTACTGCATCGCAGTTGATCAATATACCACTAGATATTTTCTGAATAATAAGTACGCGAACTTAATGCTATTTCCGCTAAAGCCTTATTGAGATGAACAAGAATAATATTAGGAGCCCGAAGGAAAGAAGTGCGCTAAAGATGCATTTCATAATGTGGCATTACGGGTTCGTAACCTTTAAAAGCAGCCTTAGCATATTTACTTATTTTCAGAGGATTCTGCGGACACTAAGTCCAAGGAGAGTGCCGACAGAGGTTGGCCAAAAACAAAGTAAAACAATTATGAACTATATTGACAATCGATTCCTACACTTCACAGAAACATGCAATTACGGTCTGATTCTGATTTTTCACTTTTCGTCAGGAAAATTCAAAATCAAAGGCGTCTTTTCTCGCTTATGCGATCCGGTAAGGGTCATGGCTCCGTGACTGCATATTTGTTAACGGCCTGAAATAGAGTGATTGTTTTTACGCAAACTGTCACTCATTTTCGCGATTTGCAAAACGGGATTAAACGCTCCCAATTTGTCTGAGCCTATGTTTTATTCAGCACAATCTGTGAAAAGAGGATAAAGAAACTGTGTCTATTTTCAAGTCTCTTGATTCTTACTGGTTCTTGCGACACATAAGAATTGTCATTTGATCAAGCGATAAGGAACGTTGCTTGCACGCGTAAATAGCTGCTCCTTTTTCCCAGCTTATGAGAACACCCGCGCTTTTGTTAGCACTGAAGAGCACACCGTATTGATGCGCCATTTCAAATCTTTCTGTAGAGCAGTTTTTACGTCATTCGTGTTGTCAGTACACAGTAATTCTCTGAATACGACAATTATTGGCCAACAAATACTTGCCTACTGTTGACCTACCTCCTTAGCACGAAAGGCAAAGCGCGAACTTAAGTACTAGCTTCAACATAGTGTCTGCGTCAAAAGTTTAGGCGCATCCACTAAAGTGGAGTAAATTTGTAATAAGGGAGGCTGTTACTCATTAGCATCAACCCAAGCGCTGCCATACGTCTACAAAGGAACCCTGTACAACTTCCACAGAAACCAGGGCGTATTTTTCTACAACTGCGAAGTTTCTGTGGAAGCTGCTTAGCTTTACTTTGGAGCCGGATGGCTGCGCTTGTGTGGATGTCAATGAATAATTTGCTTCCATATTAAAGTGTTCGGGATTGTAAGGTACACACCTTGCGAGTTAATTTATCTTGATTAACTGTCAAAGACATGGTGAGATATATTAGATTATATGTAGTTCCCTTTTAATACATTCGTTGAGTGCGAAGGAATCAATTCATGTAATCAGTTGTATGAGATGTCTCGATGCTTTTATTACATTGCCTTAGAAAATGTAAAGAACTCAATATCTCACACTTTGGTTATAAAGTATGCGACAAACCGTTCCACTGCTTTACAGAGCGATAATTCTGCAACAGAAGACGGCTTGCCTTTTGTAACCGGGAAAATAACCATTGGCTTTATGAATTCAATTTCAGTGTCCGAAACTGCTCAAGAATTTCACGATAGCGATGAAGGAATGCGTTTTTAACACTATGAAAGCGAGAAAACGTTTCTGTTTAGGTTTCGCAGGACTTTAATAGCTCCAAGGTAAGGACTGAAAGTGACTGGAGGATGATACACTCCACTATTTTGCGCCGCATGTAATTTGAGCCAGAAATTCTGCATAGCAATAGTGCTCCATACGGAAACTTGTGACACTGCTTTTTAGTTTTCACTGAATCCTTATTAAAAGGCGTGTATATTTTTTTCCCCCAGCGCCTGCACCTACGACGACTACTAAAGCGCCGTGTGAATATTTGCACCTTGCAAGTGAAACAGACATGGTACGTATTTTTTTTAATTTTAAATGTGTTAACCAAGGAAGGAACGGAGTAGGGTTTACTTATATCAACCGCCTATACATTCTTGAGTGGCAGATCAGAAGGCACAGTAAGGTTTACGAGGCCACTCGTGTTGTTAGTTCACAACGTGCATACACACTGCAACAAAATTTGCAATTTTGCTTACACTCATTACAACCGTGTGCTGTAATAAGTTACAAGATATTTACTCGAACAACGAATAGAAAGGTATCCATCAATATCTCGAGACCAGTGTAAAAAGGATACGTCAGTCAGCAGTCCTATTAACTTTTTTTTCTATTTTATACTTGAGACTTGCGTTGTATAGTTATGAGCGAAAGCTTAAATCCGTTTGCTTGAATTAAAAAGAATTATTGGAAAGGTGTTGCTGCAGAGCATTAGTCTTTTCTTCTTGAAGGCGGTCTGGAAGAAGTGTTTCTGAGCGAGCATAATTTTATCGTTCAGTGTGTATTATGTTGTAAAATATTTTTTCATTGGAAAAGTGCTGAAAATGAGGGGCAAGACTCAGATGATTTAGTTTTCAATTTTTTTTCTGTTTATATCCCCTAGGTATGAGCCAGTCCTCGCAAAATAACGCCTATTTATGGCCTATTTGCCAAAACACAATATAATCTTCACACATGTTTATTATCATAGCCCGACACAAGTCAAGAAAGAAGCTGCGAATGCGCCCCAAATGTCCTCCAGCCAATTGGTGCCGAACAATTTTCATGTCGTTCGCGGTTGAAATGGAGCAGAGGCAAGGCGGGAAAGCAAAGGAGCAGATCGTTTCTCCTCATGCCGCATGTTTCTTCTTCGGGCGAGGGGTGCAGAGAGGTGAAGGTGGAAGTTGGAGAGAGAGTGCAATGTCACTAGTGCTGAGGAGCCAGCTTCCCATGGCACAGGAGCAATGAATCGTGTCCTTGCTTTTCCTGCCTAACCTCTGCTCTGCCGCCATGAAACCTTGTCCGCGAGTGTAGCGTGACATCGGAAGTGACTGAGAAGTGCCTGCGTGAAATGGGATTAAAGGCGACGCCATCGCAATTAGTCAACGCCATTGGCTGGAGGGCCTCCGTTTAGTGGTATCTTCCACTGTCTTGCTGACCTGTCCCTGATATGGTGTTTGATGACTGGAGTACAAAATTGTTTGACGAAAATTGACTGCGAATGCTGCTTTTAAAATGAATGAAGAGGATTCCGCATTATGACAAACCATAACTAAATTCAAAATAGGAGTGCCGATGTCTTTAAAACTCTCAGAAGACTTGCCTGGTATGTGGATAAGCATCAGCCTTAATGCCTGACTTACAAAAAAAACAAATAGTTTTGGCTTCCAAAAGAATTTTAGGAGCTAGAATAACTCAGGGAACGGATGCTGATTTCTTGCATGGGTGCAGTTTTTTGAAACCTTATAGAGATGTTGTTCCAATCTATCCACCGATTGAAACCGCCACTTCCGCATTGATCGTGCCCCCTATATAACCACGTTTAGTGCTGTGCGAAAAGTTTATTCGAGTTTTCAACTATTTAAAGGATTGGTAGTCTCACTGAAGGTGTTTATAATAGAAATGTGAATATCGAGATGAAAAGAAAGTTGTGAATCGCGAGCAGAAAACATCTAAATTATGCGGATAATTTAAACTTCCATCGAAACAGATGATTCTAATTAATTTCAAAAATTTTCCTTTCTTGCAACAGAAGCCTATTGGATGCACAAAAAACTGCGTGAATGATTACAGCACGATGCCGCGCGGGACTGCCTGCTACGTAAGATATTCGTTTCTATGACGGTTTGTTACCATTTGCTCGAATCTACAGTTACGCTGTGAAAGCTGGCGATTTGAGAGAATATTTCAACTTGCCTAAAGAAATGAGCGTATTAAAATTTTGATGGTCAAGAATGAAATTGCGCGCGCTGCAAATGAAAGGCTGAATGATCGCCATCTCGCAATTTCCTCCTCGTTCCGTGGGTACTGCTGTGCCACAGAGGTTGGTCCCGTAGCGCTCGCCATCCGTTTTGTGACTGAGCACTGCCAGCTCTCTTGCAGGTAGCGAAGACTTCGGGTCGCGTGTTTCCGTTTGCTAGCCGCTGCAGACAAGCCCAATGTTGCCCACGCCAGTTCCCGACAAGTGCAATGTTTCCCTTTAAGAAAAATAATAAATAATAAATGAATGAATAAAAATAAAAAGTAATAAATTATTATTATTAATAACAATAATATTATATTATTATTATTGTTATTACTCTTCCATTGAAATTTATCAATTAACAAGTTCATAATAAACAAACGTTTGCCTTATTAGGTTGTTATTCATTAATAAGTTAATAAGGTATTTAAAATTAATTAATCAACTAAAAGATAAATTACCTGCGCTATTGAAAGCACGACAAGCTCTCATCGAAAGCAATGCAAGCGAACAAAATACTCACTTTGAATTAAGCTTATCCAAATGGCACTCTCATAGTCACCGCAAGCGGCCGACATCGTTGCTGTCACAGCTGGGCATTCATAGCTGCTCTGCGTGCGCGTTGGCGTAGACAACAATGGCGTGTACATAGTTGTCATGGAAACAGCTGCACCGCGCGTGCGTTGGCGTGGGCAACATTCGGTTTGTCTGTAGCGGCTAGCAAACGGAAACGCGCCTCCGGATAGGGCGTCGGTGAGAATAACAAAAGCAGTTTATACACAATATACCTGGCATTTCTATAGAACAAGATCGACACGAGGGCTGATAGCTATTAGCAAACGCGACTATTCTCGCACATGGAAGACCGCCGCGACTCCATCGCTTCACACCTGACTCCAATCGTGAGCAGCACTCGACTCACCGTGGGTCGGTCTCTCCCTCCAAGTGGCAGTGGTGGTGCTTATAAAGCCCTAGAAACGGTTGTCACTCAAACGTTCCAATACAAAGGCAGCACTTGACGGCAGTCCGAGAGGTCAAACCAGCGACCACGCTGGCCACCGGCTTTATGTTTGCCGCGCGCGGTGACTTTCAGGGGAAAGGGATAACGGCGCCTCGCTGTCCCGCAGTTCGCTGCAGGTTTGGAATGTCGCTCGCCGGTGCTTCTTCATAGATCATCGCTGCATGACAGCGCAGCATCTTGGCTTGTCGAAGGAGCGTTAGGGCGCTGATGCCTTGCGGCGCAGCGCCGGGCTTGTCCAAAGGGCGCTCACAGGAGAAATTTTGCGTCTTGTAGATTTGGAATCCGGGCTGATTGTCCGGGCACAGCAGCATCCCCGCCATCAGATGACGTGCCGGGAAGACGAGCTGCGTCCACATGGCTCGGATGACAGGCGCGCACGTTCGCAAGGCTCTTCCAAGTTCATGTAGAGTGTCCGGACGCCAGGTAACTTCACGTGCCCAGGTCCCACTCGCCGGGCCAGGATCTCTGCTCATAGCGTTGTAGCCAAGTCACCTCGTGCAGCTTCGCTCGGGACGTTCCGAGGACCTTGCTTCTCGCCACTAGTCATGGTTGCCCGTACTGCAGCTTGTAAAACCGATCGGCAAAAGGCAACACCCAACACGACCAGATGCCTTCTGTCTCCCGTCAAACACCCGTAAAAACCATAATCCAAACCAACCTTATTAAATTGTTGGCGCCATTTTTCTCCCGCTACAGCAAGAGGCAGGTGTACGATCAGGTACACAAGGTTCAAACAACAGTTTTGATTTTTGACACACCAAAATATCAGGAGCAACTATTAATCGGCAATAATATGGAAAAATTAGAATGGTCCCTTGAAATTCCTTGTAACGAAAACACACTACCCAGGAAGCAAATGAGGTCATTCATTTTTGCCACAAGCTGCTCGCAACTAGCACAATTGACCATGCTTTCTTCCATTCCGTTCTGCGTAGCAGCAGAAACTCTGGCGCCAGCTGTAAATGTGCAAATCTTGCACCATAAACAGTGTCGAGTCAGCGGAGTACTGGAATACCTAGTACAGGTGCAAAGGTAGCACCTCTAGGAGCTTACGCCAGCTACCTAAGCTACAATGGCCCACAGAGGCTTTGCTCACGTTTCAGTGCCTGCGGATACTAGCACCTAAAAAAAATGGCAAGTATCTTCACTTGCAAAAACACAGAATAAAGCTCACTTACATACGTTTCTTGACTAACCGCACCCAGTTTGTATCACTAACGACTCTTTATCATCCCCATGTGCCGTAGCATCTGGAGTTCCCCAAGGTTCTGTCCTGGGTCTTTTACTCTTTTTGGTATATATCAATAACCTTCCGATTGGCACCAACTCTTCTCTTAAGCTTTTTGCTGACGATTGTGTTCTTTTTCGTGCGATACACAACGTTTCCGACAGTTCTCTCCTTCAGTCCAACCTTGATAACGTCTTAATTTGGTCTCAGAGATGGTATATGGTTCTCAATCCTTCAAAGTGCAAAATTATGTCTATCTCCCGCCAATCTAGCCCTCCTAAGACGTTCGATTACAAGATTAGTGTAGTTTCATTAGAGAACGTTTCATCTTATAAGTACCTGGGTGTTCACATCAGTAACAACTTATCCTGGCACATGCACATAGAATATGTTATTAACAATGCAAACCACGCCCTTGGTTACCCCCCCCCCCCCCCCCATACGCTGAAATTTCTCTCAGGCTCCATCTCATTTGAAGTTACTTTTATATAAAACACTAATACGGCCAAAGCTAGAATATGCATAATCACTGTGGGACCCCGCACAACTCACCTTAATTGATGCTATAGAAGCCGTTCAGAATCGGTCAGCTCGCTTCTTCCTTTCCAATTATTCTCGCACGGCTGGTGTTGCCTTAATAAAATCTAAACTTGGTCTGACTAATCTCGCAGTTCGTAGAAATATTTCACGCCTCAGTTTTTTCTACAGCATTTTCTTTCATAACAAGACACTAAAACAGGAATTTTTTTCTGCTATAGCATCATACGTATCATCACTTGTTGATCATCCCCATAAACTTTCATCGCAACCTGTAAAACGAATGTGCTTTTTAATTCTTTTTTACCGAAGACTAGCACTGAGTGGAACCACCTTCCACCCCATATCGCATGCATTGAAGACGCATCATCCTTCAAGCCACTTATCTCCAAGTATGTCATCGAACAAGCATCTGAATCATGTTTTTTTTGCTTTTTTGCCGTTTGCCTGTACTTTTTATAAGTATTTTTTTCACCCACTCCTTCTATAGCGCTCTGCAAGCCTTTAGGGTATTGTAATAAATAAATAAATAAATAAATAAATAAATAAATAAATAAATAAATAAATAAATAAATAAACAAATAAATAAATAAATAAATAACCCAAAGTATACACGAGGCTTTCATGCGAGAGAATACGCCATAATGGCCCATGAGTTCCTTGGCTATACTTCCGTGCTTCAGCGGACACTCTCACAATGAGCAGTGCAGCTAAACTTATGCACAAGTGCATGCTGCAACACAGTTTGCATCGAACCTCAACATAAGCGATGCCATAAAAAGAACAAAACATAAGATAATCACGCGGGTGAGGCTATATTTGACAAAGAAAGTCGTTACCACTACAATGAACTGCGCCATACATTAGTCATATAAATTAAAGGGACACGATTTCAAAAGCTACATCTTCGCAGTGAAACTTACACGGAAAGTGCAAAATACGCTCAAGGAAAAGGCTCAAAACCTGGTTTGCTTCCATTTTTCTACCACTGAAAAAAAGCAAAAATTCACACAGGGAGCGCTTATGCCTGGAATCCTACATTCTTTAGCCATGCTTTGTGCGGTCGCGGTAGGTAGGCCGCTCTACCAGCCGACTCTTCGCAAAAGTTGAGAGGCTGATTAGTTCCGCTTCTCCAGGACCTATGTGCCCAAAGCTAGGGTAGCGCTTGGCAAGCTTGAGCCGAGGGGCGCTTCCTACTCTCTAGGTTCCCTGCATGTGTTCCAAAGGGGATGCTGCGTGTCGCCCTCCGCCTCGCGCCCGCTCGGCGGCGCCCTTTTTTCAGGCGGCCGTGAGCCTTTCTTTGTAGGGCACTGTGCTCGTCACTTGTACTAGGACCCCTCCTATGCAGTTCAAACACCAAGAGGCTTTCGCATTGCAAAGGCACGCTTAGGCAAACTGACTTTCATGTGACTCCTGGAAATTCGCCAGTTTCGGGCCGTTACGCGCTTGGCTGCTCCGTAAACGTACAAGCTTGCTCACCAGCACCCATTTTTTTAGCGGAAATGTCCAAATTAGTTTTATTTGCGCGCCGCCTCCTTTTGGAAGCTGCCTTAGCAGATATATTCCGCGCGAATCCAGTTATCGCGGTGTCGTCAAGTGTGAAGCTTTTGGCCCTCGCTGCAACATCAATGCTTAACTCATTAATTCCCAAAAGGCTCGTCGCGTTCGCCATTTTCATTGCGTTGCAAAACGTAACAGCTTTTCGGAAAATCCAGGCGCCGGTGAGAATAGTCCTCTTTCACCCCGCGACCTCACGAAGACGCGGTGGCGCTGATGTCAGAAACGAGTTTCGCATGACAGGCAAAACAGGTTCCGCCTGCCCGTGCCTACCGCTTCTGCCGCAGCTACCGGCGGCGGCATGACGCCTGCGCACTGCAGAAGCAGCATGTATTGACCACCTGAGTCACTGTTGGATCCGCGTAGTAGCACACAAAGAAATTTAAATTAGCCACGATAGGTTTCTCGCAGATAAATACCGCATTAGGAAACTGGTTAACAGGCCACGGTAGTAAAGCGCGAAGTCTGGGAGTCGATCGGCACTGCCCCCAATGCACTTAATAACATGCAAGTTACTGCGTTCATTCGCCTGAACATCAGGATAGTAGGCTGATAACTGCGCAAGGAAAAAAAAGCACATATGTAGCTGCACATGTATTCATCACCTTCAGCCGGTTTGCACGGGGCACCGGCAGGTTCCCTCGCCCCCAAGGATTGCCTTCTTTTCTTAGCAGCACAGCATGTTTTAATGGCACGTTTTATGGAATTTGATATTTACTTGAAACTGTTTCTTAATATGAACCGACGGAATTATTTGATTCAAGTAGAAAAAAGTGGGGTAAGTTGCGTAAATCTTGCGCGGTCGCGTTGGCGTGCTTAGAATAGCGAACCTTAAGTGTGCTAAACGCCACATGCTTTTTCATTGCACCTGCATGTGTCAAGTTTCATGAGGTAGTACATAATTGGGAAGCTTGTTTGGAAAGAAGCAACCACAGGCGGGCTACTAACAGACACGTGGCGAGATTGAGAGGGGACGCGGCAGAAAAAAGTGTTTTCGTTAGTTTTGCATGCGATATGTAACTAAACATGGTGCAAATATGAAATTGCTACGCTAGTTTCAGAATGCGTTTTATTTTTAGCTATAACTGATGCAGTTATTGGGTACTTATAGTTAACACCCTCGTCGAGTCACCCCAAGGTCTTAAATAATTGAGTGGAATTGCGCAAGTTTTTGTATGCCAGCATATCCACAAAGCCTCGCTCTGTATGATGACGCCATTAGATTTTTTTAGATGATCAGTAGTTATGCATGCATAGTTACATGAAAACATTTCCTACAAAAAAAATAACATAGTACTGCACGTGAAGGAAAAAAATATCGAGAGATTTATTACACTCATCAACGTCTCAGGAATAGATTCCGACGAATGGAATCATTTTATTTTCATTCGTTACGGAATTACGAAGGTGTGAGTGATGCAAGTCACAGAAAATATGAGAGGTCAGAAAACGAACCTGAAAGTTTATTGTCTCGTTGATGGCCTCTTTGGTTTCGCTTTTGTCAAAGATATGCGGTACTGAAGTCAAAGAAATTTCCTCACAATTTTCGACGACCACACATCTAAAAAGCGTAATTTATAAATTTTTACTGAATATTTCGCTATAATTTTTCTTCACGAAACAAGACTCCAGGACCAGGGAAGAAAAAATAACCAGAAATGAGAAAAATGAGAATTCATTTTAATGACTCTTTACAGAGAGCTGAAAGCGCACTTTTTCTTTTTTTAGGTCATAAAAGTCGAGGATGCTCGAAAAATGGAGCGGCATGTGAAGTACACTTGCCTACTCGGCGCATGTAGCAGTTCCGGGGTCTGTGTTCCCAACAACCGAAGCGAAAGATGCAGTCGCGTTGGAGACTTTAGACAAGAGCAATAAAGATGTGTGATTCAAATGAGTATATGTCTATCACTGAGCTCAAACACGTAGAAAATAATGCTGCGTGTTGTTTATAAGCATTATAAAGCTTTCGAGCCTACTTTATTCTCTTGCGTCCCATCTGGACCCCAAAATGTATATGTGGCAGTTGGCGAGACCATAACACGTGCCTGAAGCTGTCCCGTGCCGCACAAGTCATATTTATATGTCATTTTTGTGGACTTTGCTTGAGATTTGAGACTTGGCTGATAGCTGTACCATACTCATGCAGTCCAATCAGGAAGAAACGAACAGAGTAATAAAAAGAGCAGAGATTAAGTTGAGAACAGCGCAATCAGCCATAGAAAGTTAATAGGTGTAACAAGAGACAGGAACAGAGCACAGCGGCCGAGAGAACAGACCTGACTTAACGATGTCCTAGTGAAAATCAAAAAGAAGTATGCTGGGCGGAGCTAAGCAAAGGCCCAGCATACTTTCGCAGCCTGAGCAGCGTGGGCAGGGAGCAAGGGATAATGAAGAGGCGTTGGTTTGTGTTGCCGAAGAGGCTTGCACTATTTTGCGCTGTAATGTAAATAGTTCCTACCTGGAACTGCTGATATACACAGGGTCAAAGGTGACATTGCTTAAGGAAAGCGGTTTTAAGACGCTTCGAAAGAAATGGGATTGCGAGGTGTTGGATTCATCTAGCAGTGTTGCAACCAGGTTTGTGGGTATCACAGAAGAGCCTGTTTTCATAAGTGGGCACTACTGGTTGCACTTCGCGTTCGGCGGAATTGGATTAAATCATCTCAACTACATATGCCCTAACACAGCTTCTCTGCCAGAAAGATATTTGATCTCAAAAGGTTTTTTTGAGAAGGCGAATTGTAGATGTCACATTCTAGGAAGAAGCGGTCCGTGCTTGATACACGAACGTTTCGTTTCCAAACAAAAAAATGGCTGAGATTTGCATTATCGATAATGATACTAAAGAGACCATGGAATAAGTGAAGCAGGCGTTCTCACGATCATGGTTACCAGATTGCTCCAGCCTCAGGCTTCCAAACTGGCCTCTGTAGTAGCCCCGGATGTAGTCAAAAAGCTTTGTTTTTGTGAAGTAACTCCTTTAGCATTTTAAATTAATTACCGTAAAGATGGTTACCTATTAGTTTCATCCACGGATGCTCTCTTGAGATGCTACACGCGGCATAGATTTCATGAGCAGCACGCACCATCACAGAGGCCATGCGCCACGAAAAACTGATGTTCTAAGAGTTCAAGGAGTGCAGTAACATCAGCATGCAAGCTTAATTATGATGAGGCAGTTGAGAAAAAGTTCCAAATGTCGCATTCTCTGGCATACAGTATGTACTGTTCCTATTCCGCGTTGTCATGGCTTTGTGCAGCTAGGCATTACAAATGTTTCGCTTAGCGTTTCCATAAAACAAACCAATTCCTCATTTAGCCCGACAGGTTGCAAAGCCATCGCATTGGACGAGATTATTCATTCTCTAAAGTTCATCGATGATTGAGCTCAGAAATATAAAATCAAATAAATCGTTCTCATAAGTGTGCATTTCGCTGAATACTCGTGCTCCGTAGCAGTGTTCCTTAGTTTTCATTGCTTCAAATTGGGCCTAGAGTGCAGCCCACTAATTCACAAATCATCGCAAGGTAGGCGCAATGCTGAGCCATTCTGTAGCACAGACACCTGCCAGCTTATTTAGGACTCCGCCCGAGGCGATGGAGCCGTACTTTTCTCTGTGCTCTTCCTGCCTTTTTGGAGAATATGTAAACCAGTGGAAAGTTCCGCATACAAGGTAGTCAATTCAGGTGGGTAGCACGTCGATTGCCTCATTATATACAGTCTAGGAGGACGGAATGGCACACGCAGAAGGAATGGTACAAGCAGAAGTCGTGCATTTTCTGCCTTCATTTTTCTGTAAAGGCTCTTGTGCTGCCTACACATGACACTTGCCCCGTCTGTCGCGAGGCCCACTAAATATTTCACGTCAAGTTCTCTGTCAGCTAAGAGCACCTTAAGTTCCGAAAATGTCCTCTCTGGAGATCCATTGGTGCCCAAGGCCGAGAAAGGCTGTAACAAAATCACTAAAAATATTTGCAAGAGACCAAATTATAATGACCATTTGCACTTTCTTACATATGCACAGAAACAAATATAGCCGAAAAATAGCCAAGTAGCCCAAAAAAAATTTCTGACGCCATCTTGATCAACATGTAGCCGAAATTGGTTATTAATAGCTCAATCTGGTAGCCCAATCTGCTAGCGAGTTGCCTTAAAACTGTTCGGTGCTTGCTTGGTCGGAACATGTATTATGGGCTTGTGTGCATTCAGATGTAGAGACCGGCACCATGGGAGTGCGTGGGTTGGTCGATTCTCTTTATAATTGTCTGAAGGCAGCTACTTGCTTCGTAAATGTTAGTGCTGACCACAGAGTGCCTATGCGGATGGCTAATTGCAGCCAGCAGACACTCAGCCTCCCCAGGAACAAAACATTAGCTTTCTTTACTGCTGCGATAGAGAGACGTCAGCCCACATATACGGCAGTCGTGATGTAGGTCATGTTGGCCCTTCGGCCGTGCCAGATGCTTTGTTCGATTTTTCTCCAGTTAAGTCCGAGGAGAGGGAGGCGCTGACTGCCCTGCTGAACGAATACTCTCAGGTGTACGCCGCGACCAGCTTAGATTTTAGATGCTGTGGCGTTCTACAACACAGGATAGAAATCGGCACTTCGGCGTCCGTTTAGAAGTGCAGGGTCTGATTGATCGCGGCATAGTTGAACACTGGAAGTCGCATTGGGGGGTACGGACCCTATTGGTGGAAACGCCAGATGGTAACTCGGATCGACGCGTACCCCAACCCCAATATACAGGAGACAGTTTCGCAGCTGGGCTCTGCCAGCTACTTCACAGTGTTGGATATCTGTCTGTGGGATTTTGGCTGAGAGCAATGAACCTGGAAGATTTCGAGAAAATGGCCTTCTGTACACCATCAGGGAACTATGAATGGAAAAGGAACTATTTTTCTTATTTGGCCTGGTCAATTGGCATGCTGTCTGGCAGAGGACCGCTGATGTTATCCTGGCCGGCCTTCTTGGAAAGTTGTGTTTCTTGACAGGGATGATTTAATCATATGCAGTGACAGCTTCGAGAGGCGTTAGCGCAACATCAAAAAGCTTTTGGCGCGACTGCAAGAAGCGAGCCTCAAGCTTGAACCTTACATGTGATAATTCCCAAAAATAGAGGTCGAATACCTCAGGCACATTGTTGCACATGACGGCTGCCGGCCTGATGCGGAGAAACTAAAATGTGTCTGGAATTTTCCATCTCCGACTAGTGTCCGCCAAGTCCGGCAGTTTTTCGAACAGATGTGCTATTATTGAAGGGTCATAGAGGAATTCTTCAACCTAGATAAGTCGCCGACCACCTTAAACGCCAAGAATGTCGCTTTTCGCTGCTCAGTGGATGCGGCGGGTGCTTTTGGGGCTCTGAAGATAAAGTTAATCTGTGCACCACTGTTGCACCACCTAGGTTTCAGTTTATCTCTCGTTACGGCCCCAGGGGCGTCAAGGTTCGTGGTTGGTTCCGTGCTTACGCAGGTTATTATAGGTAGAGAACATCGTGTAGCTTTTGCTAGCAGGAAGCTGAGCCTCACAGAGCATAAGTAGGGAGCTACGGAGAGGGAATGCCGTGCCATTGCCAGAGCAGAAAAGCATTGAAGTGCTACATTGAAGGCCGCCAGTTCAAGCTAGTCATAGTCTACCATCCTCTGAAATGGGTGATGAGTGTCGGAAACGCCAGCACGCGGCTGGCTAGATGGTATTTAAAACTGCGAGAATACTCCTCTGAGGTCGAACATAGGTCAGGCAGAGCACACATGAACGCTGACACGCTAGCTTCCAAATTAGCCGCCAAGTTGTTAGCGCGTGAACTATACGCAATTTTGTCCCTGTAAATGGCTCCGCCGAGTCCGGTTTGCAACACATCATAATGTAAAAAATGTAGTTCAGCTTCGTTTTTTTCTTCTCCTTGCTGTTTCATTTGACATTGTTGCAGTTTTGAATACGAAGTCAGTTATTTTCTCGTGCCGATCTTAAATGTGAGCTGAATGTTGAATTTCTTAAGCTTTCGGCCTTAGCTTTATTTTTCTGCAGCGGGATGACCTATAAATACTTTGGGCCCACAGCGGGCATAGCAGAGGCCACTGCTCGGTCAGTGGCTGGAGTGCCATGAGAGGGGGCGACCTCGCCCACTCGTGCGGATCGAGGGCTTTTTTCCGTACATAGGTACTTATTGCGAAACAATCACTGTACAATTGATTTCCTATGCCTTGGATGAGCCGATCCCAGATGGCTGCTATAGCTTCCAGCGCAGCCGCAGCCCCGTGCACCCGTGCACAAAGCGCGCGCTATGGAGGGTCTCCTGGAGCGCTACACCATGCATCAGCTGCAGTGCCACCTTATCAGGCTGACCTGAACCCCATCGAGAACATCTCGGGAAGAAAAACATTTTCGGTGGCACAGCGGATCAAATGTGGCATGCGCTGAACAAAAAGTGTGAAGCTCTGCGCCAATGTACGGAACTTAAAGGGACAGTGAGGACAATTCTATCATTTTTTTTGTTAGCAAAATTTGATGGTTCGGCATTTCATGGCTCTGTTGCCGTTTGTCCGGGAGCGAAATATGCATTTATTTCAAAGAAATTTGGATTCTAAGTAGAAAAGGATTTTTCCCGCCTCTCTGATTCAAACTCGGGGCACTCTTCTGACGTCATCTATCTATCGGAGGCATCTATCGGAGGTCGCTACCATCGCTACCTTTACGTTTGCACCGGCATCTTGCCGGCGTTACAATGGATCCCGTTCCCGAACCCGACGACAAAGTTTTCGCAAAAACTCCGGCCTGCATTTCAGCGACCTCAGCCCCACAGAGCGTGCGACGCTTTTGAGGGAGTACGGTTAGGTCAGGCGCCGGCGGGTCGTTTCCCCCTTCCTCAGTGAGCAGCCGTTGATAAATAAATATTTTAACCCCAGCGTGGGGAGTCGCTAGGGGCCAGGACAAGGTCGGCGCGTCGAGCCCATTGGAGGCTGGCCGAGACTTTGGGGCATTGTGATTCCTTGAACGGTGCTGTTTCACGGTGCAACAGGCGGCGTCGAGGAGGTTTCCCACGGTTGGAAGGGCCAGGTTATTTATTTATTTTTTGCCACCAGAAACGAATGGGTGCTCAAGGGCGCTCGCGTTTAAAGTTGGCGGCTTGAAAGTAAAGCCGAAGCACGACGCTTCAACGGGTTCCGCGCATTTCCGGAGGTACGCGGTCCACTGAATCGGGCTCTCTCGCCCACTTGCATGTACTTTTAGAAGTGTGCTGTCAATGAATTAAATTAGCCGAGAGCTAGAATAGAACAGCTCCGCCCAAATGCCGAAGCTATTGAATGGAGCCGCAAAGAAAATATTTGGAGGAGGGCGGAGTCGCTGTATCTGCAGTTTCCAAATCTCTTTTTTTGAACTGCCTTGTATCTTGTCTCCCGTCCCTATTAAACGATTTTCGTTAAGTAGTTTGAAGTTGACTACCATAGTCGGCAACGTTTCTCCGGGCGAGCGTACGAAGACGCAAGTGCTCTTTATACTGCTAACTGCCTTGTAGGTTCACCGTCAATCGTGCCATCATAGTTTTGCATCGACCGTGGCAATCATCTGACCAGCCTTTAAAGGCTCCTTCAAAGGTTAACTAGCACTTGAAGCGGCACTTGGAGTTCCTGTGCTGTTCGGCGCTCTAATTCTAGGCGCGTCAAAAACAAAACAACCGGGCACACGAAGCTCATAGACGCGAAGCGCCATAAAAATTTGAAACTCTCCTGGCCGCCTGTGGCACCGCCAAGCATCGGTTTTCCCTGCTTCTAACATTCAGGTTGTTTTTTATCGGTCTTGCTTGTGTGATAAAAGTGGACTATCGGTTTCAAAACAAAACTTTCTTTAATTTTTGAACCGCGCAACCTTCTTTGTCAACCTCAAAGATTCGTGGCGTTCATGCAGGAAGGAAAATTCCTCCAAGGTGGCGCCTCTTGACCTATGACGTCATCACGACTGTACTTGCGAGCTTCAAGATCTCTACCTCCGAGCAGAAGCGGAACCACCAGATTGCAAGGAGCTAGACGAGAGACTACATACACAGAAATCATAGAGAATTACAGACTGCAGAGAAGAACTGTCCCTCCTCCAGACAAGGAGCTCGGGAACAGAGAGGCAGTAACCTGGAGAAGGCTACAGGCCGGAAATTTTATAAACCCGGTATGGGCATCACACGTCCTACAAGACGAGGACATAGAAGATAAATGTAAAAAATGTGGAGAGAGGGGGACCCTCGACCATTTAATTTGGCAGTGTGTACACTCCCCAGGGGTGAGGGAAGAAATAGATAGTAGAGAAGCCTGGGAAACCCTTCTGCAAAGCGCGGACCCCGCGACCTAGAAGAAAGCCATCCATCTGGCGGCAGAGGCCGCGAAGAGCCAGCAACTCTTTGCCTGCATCTAGTCGCGGAGGCCCTCGCCTCTGCCCCTAGGCCTGCGTGCCAGGGGTAGGGAATAGAGGGCCTCCATTTCTGATGGAAATAAAAGTTTTTGGAACTGGAACTGGAACTTGCGAGCTTGGCCTGTGGCGGCGATACCTGTATATTGGTTCTTGCTCTTTCTACCTTACAAGAGCTTTGTTTTCAGTAAGAGTGGCGTTTTTGTGATCGAGTGCTGGTATTCTATCGATACAAGCCAACTTCAGTTTCTCCTCAGTGTCCCTTTGAGGCAGTGCTCTACGGCTGTATACTCCAAGACAACTAAGCAATGTCATTGCTGTCAGCGCCAACATTTCGCCACACTAAGTTCCCTCTTATGAGTGCGAATGAGACATTTATCCTCTTTCGTCATTAAAGTTTCTTGACTTACTATAATTTTTATAATTTCCCTTCCTAAGAATCTCTTCCAGAGGGCATTCTTGTAAATAAATGTTCATAAGAAACTACGTATGGTGGCATCCAATTAAAGCAGTTTTCAGGGACTGGCTAAACAGAATGTAAAACCCATTGTGGACACAATGCCGAAAAGAGAGCATCCTACGAAAAGCAGCGCAAGCAGCAAAACTAGCCGTGTGTGTTACTTGTCACACCGGTGTGACAAAGCGCGCTTTAAGGTAGCCGCCGCCTTGGGCCGCGTTTGCCAAAATCTAGCAGCTGTGGACGCTGGCAGCAGGCAATAAAATTGCACCCAAGGGCAGTATAAATCACGATGTCACGATAGAGAGTGCCACGGTGAATATAAAAGGTCAACAAAAAGAGTTGTTGAAATTCTAGCATTTCCAAACACAAAATATTGTGCGAAAGCACACTTTTTTGCAGGTTGACACCACTGCCAAATACCTCAACGCGAAATTGAGGTGTCCACGAATCTATTAAGCCAGCTATACGCGTCTTGAAGTTTTTCATCGTGAATGCGAATTTACCCAATGTACGCCACCGGCCTACGCTCCAGTGCCACGTTTCTGCACCAGTATTGTCTACGTCAACGCGTACTGCTCTAGTGTAATGTTTCTGCCACAAGACAGAGTGGGCATGAGAGAGCAGCAGTCACGCGACGCGTCAAACCTGCCTTCTAACACAGATACTAGTGGCCAGCGTATGCAGCTTACCTTCTCCAGATAACGTCTAATCGATCCTACCGAGCCTGCAGGGGAGCGCTGTCCGGTCGCTACATCTTCGACAACACCACCGACGATGAGTCAGAGATGCCTGGAGTCATGATTTGTGACCTGCAAGTTCCGGTTGGCCTCGTCGTTGACATAGCGAGTCCCATCGACGAAAACAGCCTGTGTCCTAACCACGTTTAAGCAGGAGCTTCACGCCTGGTCCTTCAGTGGGCATCAGAGAGCATTAGGCACGCGAACGCGCCAAATCTTCTTTTGCTTTCTAACGCGGGTTCTGTGTCCCGCTCTGTTTTGTAAACGCATAAACAATGCTAACCTGCCGCTCTTTCTATGTGCAAATGTTTCCCTTAGTGCTGCCTAGTGAAAGAGTGCATGTTCTGAAGTTTCTTCTTTGGGGTGGGGCATTGAGCTAACCCCTAGGACATCAAATAAAGATCCTGGGAAAACTAGTAGTGATGCTGTCTGGTTGAAATAAGGAAAATATAGGCTGATGTTAAAACAGAAAATACAAAAACAAGCAACGCAAGTAATCTCAGGCAGCCAATACGCTGAACTCCACAAATTAACATAATTAAAAAGAGGAATAAAGAAGCGGAGTACAGAAGAGGACAGGTTGAACAAACGATAAAACACAGCCTCTGTCAAATAGATCACCTCGAAATTATGAGTTGGCTTGCAATCTACGGGTGCCCTGTGAGCGAGAATGCAGCTGCAAAAGGTCTGGAGCAAGTAGGGACGAATCTGCATTTCAAAGAAAATCTGGAAATTATCACTGATGTTGACAGAATTCATCAGGAAGCAAAGAAAGGATTCAAAGTGCGGCTTTTAACACTAAAGCTGCATGATTACCACGAAAAAGAAAACATTTTTATCAACTGCAGGAACTTGAAACGTAACTATTACTCAGTTGCGGAAGATTTTTCGCTGCGTGTCCGAAACATCAGCAAAATTTGATTGGCAAAGTTGCAAGGAGAAACTAGAGAACGGCAAGAAGGTTGCGCTGATATTTCATGAAATAATGTTGAATGATTAGTTTATTACTGGGGCTAAGCAACAAATAACTAAGTTCTTCTAAAAAAAAGCCGCTGTCCAAAATGTGAATGCAACGCCCCTCTGAAAATCGGCCCTAGCTATTAAAAATGAAGGATGTGTGTTCATATAAACCGCGAAGCTGGAACAATTATTTAACACTTTTCTGATGTCGTTACAATCAGGGAAAGATCTTTCTCTCCTACAATTGCCAATATTAAGGTTTTGCAGCCAGGTTACTCAGTACGTTGCAATAATACTTGCTCACATGACAGAAGTGCCTCTATTTTTACCAACGAGCATCTGCGCATGTCGGCACTGCCCGCCGTCGCTGATGTAGAATCACTGTGGGGAAGAAGTGCAGGGGGCAGTACTATGTCCACTTTGAAACTTCGTGCAGTCCCCAAAATGGAGGCTCTCAAACATTGAGATATCTATAAGCATAGAGGCATTGTTGTATAGGAGACTTCAAATGAATTGTCACGACCGGCGATGAAATATTCCTCGGCCTATATTGTGAACTCTGGAAAACCTAGCGCGCTATGTTACATTCAATGAAACATTTCTTGACAACCCATACGATTTTGATCAAAGACATATTATCCAGGAGCCTACATGCCTTGCTACAAGTAGTGGATGAAAAATTAACGCTTTGTAGTCACAGCACCGTAAAATATTTGGTCTCGCATAATGTCACAGAAGGCCTCTCTGATCACAATACCTGATTGGGTGCATTACAGCTGCCCGTGCCAAAGAACATAAACACTGCAGTACCTCCACTTTAATGCTTAGGGGCGCATTTGATAAATAAATTAATAAACAAATTTCGTATCTAGTGTTTACGACTGGGGAAGATCAGATGATTTGGGTGCTCCCTGCACGCTCGATTATTGATTTTCTTACTTCCAGTATTGTGGTGCTGATCTAAGGGTGGATGCAAATGAGCTCTGGTATTTGTTGAAAGGCACAGGTGAGCGCCATCTATAATTCTATATTTCTCAGAAAAATAAGACAAGAACGGACCCGCAGATATTTTGATGCATGAGTCGTTTCAACCTTAAGTCATCCGACTGAGACAAGTCAAAGGCCAAGACCGTTGTAACTACTGTCCTCATAACGTGCGAGCACACAGTCGCACGTTAAAGTCGGCAATCAAAGGAGGCGCATTTATATACCTGCACAGAAAGCGCAGTAACTTTGCATGAATTTCACCAAATAAGTTCTGTCGATATACAGTGATTTATTGGAAGCACAGCATGGTTTCTTTGCCACCACCAGAAGCTCTACACAGACCACGTGACTTTGATGACTATCAATGCACAGTGCTAACGACTGACTCAAGTTTTTCACCAGAAGTGAAAGCGCCATCTCACACTCCTTCAACTGCATTGGAAGAAATGGCCTCATCAGAACTAGGAATTTGTGTTGTACTTCTCGTCGTCGACACTAAAATGTCTAGGGGCCCTGACAATGTATCAAATGAGTTCCTGAGAAGGTACACAGAGCGAAATGCGAAGTACTTGTTTCACAGTTAGAGGGGAGTTGTGAAAAACGCTAAACAAATTTTCTGAACGTCGCCATTATTTTGTTCGCATATAATTATAAATCTAATATTGCCGAATTATTTCCCATCGCCCTTGCATCAGACTCACCAAATATGAAAAGTTCAGCGCTATAGTTATGAATAGGCTGTCAGGGGAGGGGGCGGAACAAAGTGAGCTGCCGTTCCAATATAACTATTACGTGACAGCGTACACAGCTCGTTGGCTGGAAAAGCTGTCGGCGTGCTAATAGTCGGCACCGCATGTCGAAAATAATCGGGAGCTGCGCAAAGAAAACCGTATCATGATAATTTTTGATTCTAGTGAATGTTGATTGGTGTGTTATAGGTGATGACGGAGTAATGAAATCATTACAATTTATTAATCTATTTATTGAATTAAAGAAATGAATAATTTGGAAAAAAATGGGGTTTAAAAGTGTCAAACTGCTCAGAAGGGAAAGGCTAACCCACTACGCTATTGCGTCATACCATCAAGGCGGAGCTTAAGTGTACTCTCCAATTTTTATTGATCGTTATAATGAATACAATGAATACGCACGAAGTTGTCTCCACGGCCATCTAAATAATCTTTGCGTGCCTATTCGAAAGTTAGACACTCCACTAACACCGAAACGCTCCACTTTTTCACTCTATCGCCCACTCAGTGTATAGAGTACTATACCGCTGGGCTCTGATTATAGCATGACGCCGCGATGTTTTTGAATTTTATGACGCCCCTCCCCCCCCCCCCCCCCCCCTCACTTTTTTCTCTGTTAGTTCTACGGTTGCTCTTTCGTCCAGCCTGGTTGAATGAACATGCGATTTGGTTCGATTCGTAGCGCTTGAACACAAGGGTTTTAATGTGAATGTAGGGTAGACGGAACCGAGCCTGCCCCATTGTCAAAGTTTGCTGGGCAAATTGCGGTACATGCCGCCGGAGAGAGTGCGACGCTCAGGCTCAAAAGACTATTTATACAGTTTCTGCTTTTCACATTCTCATTTTCTTTACTGTTTTGTGGCGAGGACTTATGGGAATAGCAAAATGGGTAATGGTACAGGCGCTGTTTCCATCTCTCCAGAGCTGTCTTCATGTTTTTTGTACGCTGCATGGAATTCAGAGTTTTATTTTCTTAATTTCTGACCACCCTAAATATAGCAAAAACATAGGGGGACCTTTAGAGCAAGCAATATTACCATTTTATTTGCTTAACTGGGATCACACATCTTAATGTCGCATTTTGTCGCACATGTAACCTCCTGAGAAAATAACTCCACCCTAATTAACCTGGGAGAAAACTCCTATATTTTACATAACGTAAGAACAATAGCCAGTCGTAATCACTTAGCACTACGTTAATCTAAGATACCATGATGATTGAGCTGCACAGTTCTGAAAAATATATCGTGCAGCATTTCGTGTCTTTCTATCCACTTCCTCATTAACCAAGATTAACATTGCAATTTTATCTTCCCATTGTGATCAACTTTAGTATGCACTCTGCAGGACACCTGGCGGGTCGTAGCAGATAAATACCAAGTTAATCTCACGCCTCATTTAAAGGTCAGAGGGTCCTAAGTATGAAATTGTCGCATTTTGCCATATTATTTGCTTTCCAAAAAGCTGACAGAACACCAGTATTCCATCTGAGCAGAAAGTCGGTCAAGTCGTTAATATTCACAACAGCGGCAATATCAATGTTCTGTCTAACTATAAAGCTATTGTGTTAGCAAGTAACTTAATTGGCACTAACCGGCATGGGTTTAGAGAAGATGACTATAAGAAATCACTAACTGAATAAACTTATATTTTCTTTAATATGGGATCACCGTGGTGAGCTGGATTTTGTATTTTAGACTTATCTAAGGCATTAAGTCACATCTCCTATTGTAAGCTTCTCTATAAATTGTCCAGTCATATAAATGTCAATTGCTCACGCCGTTACTAACAAGTATCTATAGTTAGCCAGACTTCCTACTTGACACCGGTGGCTACTGCCGTGCTTCAAGATAGAGATCTGGCTTCAATTCCCTTTTCCCTTTTCATCAGTAATATCAGGCGTAATGCCAACGCTACCGCTGTTTGAATGTTTCCTTACGTGAGTGTCTGTTATGGTAAAAGTAGAGGCTCTGAGATCAACATGCTTTGCACTAAATCTAAGAAATCTAAGGTAATTAGCGCCGAAAGACAAAGTACAACGGAGGAGACACAGCATGGTTAACAAGTACCTGTTAATTGTGCTCTGTCTCCTCCGTTGTCCATTGTCTCTGTTTTTTGCGCTTAATTCTTTACGTTTAGTGCAGAGCATGTTGATCTCAGGGGCTCTACTTTTACCATAACAGACACGGCCATATGCAAACATTCAAACTTGTTAATCGGCTCATGTGTCTCCTGCGTTGTCCTTTTTTGAGCTAATTTCTTTACATGACGCAACATCAACTAGCCCGACAGCACGCTCTACACACTATGCTTGTGCAGCTATAAGCCTGATGTAAGATGTGAAAGATTGTTCTCAACGCAAACAAGACAACCTGCATGACCATAGCTGGGAAAAAGGAGGCTGTGCTATTTCACGCTTAACTCCGGAACATCAAATTACAGTAGGTGATGAATTTAAATATATTTGCTTATCTATTTCTGCGGACCGAAAAGAGAAGAAATATGCCTCACATGTTACAAGAAAAACTCTCTCCATGCTGTACTTCTTGAAAGCGCCTACTAGGAAAGAAAACTCTTCACATAAAAGTAATTAAATTAAAACAAAACATATTTTCAATTATTTCGTATAAGTTTTAAATATCACGGATGTAAAATTCTAAATTGCAGTTTCTGCAATAATAATGATGTAATAATGACCTCTTCATGCGTCGGAACTTGTTGGGGCGCAACTGTTTGCCTTGAGTTCGTTTTTCATTTTTGTACTTTCATAGGCACTTCTCTTGTCTTCATTTTTCCTCTGTTCAGAATTATTGTCACCGTGTTTTCATTTTATAATAACATAATCTGCCGTTAACTGCATTACTGCCATTTTAATAAGAAGTGGGCGGAGTGTGAGATCAGCATAACATCATCAGGACTGTTAAAATAGCAGTTGTCCGCTGCCTGAACTAAAGGATGAAACGCCAACAGCTATCCTTGGATTCTAAAGCAGCGCAGTCCACGCCATCACAACTTTTGAAGAGATCTAGGTTTAGAGAAGGCGTTGTTTCTCGATCGTCGCAGGAGGCACGCCAGAACGACCAACTAAGTTGTCGAGAAAGACATTGTCCGCGCGAGCCCAGGAAACTATAGACTGACGCTGTAGCCTTTTGCGAAGATTCGGCGCTGTTATCAGGCTCTGCAGTAACTTCATGGATTGTGAGACGCAACGAGCAGTGACCCCAGCTCAAATCATGCACACCTGTGAGAAGAATGGCGTTTCCAGAATGATGCAGGTAAATGAAAACCAGGGGTGGATAGAGAGAGAGAATAAGCATTCAATCGTAAAAAGAAGACCAGAAGGGATTGTGGGTGGGGTCCTCAGTCCTAGAATACTGTGGCTTCCACCGACGCTTTGGCGATGGCGACTAGCGCCTCCTGGTCTTCCAGGGTGCCGCTAGCAAGCGTCACCACCCACTGCCCCAGAGCCAGTTGTGCGGCTTTAAGTGGTTCGGTTTATCTGAGCATGTCCATGTAATGTGCCTGAATGTGGGAATTTCGCCACACCAAGGACATGTATCTGCGTATAATGCTGCGTGAATGCGGTGTAGGTGGTGAAGATTGGGGAAAGTAAGGGTTTGGATGCGTCTTAGGTGGTAGTAGTCCTCGGGGGAAGTTTCTTATGTGGCGGGTGGTAAAGACGCTTATTTAGGCGGAGGGTTTCTAGGGCGGTTGAAAAATAGGATGAGAGGGGGTAGAGAGTAGAGTCAGTGTGCCCCGCTCGGTTGGTGTCATGTCGAGCTAGGGCATGTTCCCTAATATTGCCGTCGAGACCTGCATGTCCTGGGACCCAGGTGATGACGTGATCATACTGGAGATGGCTGCCCAGTACGCGGAGAGCCGTGCGCGGAACTCGTCCACTCGTATAGGTTCTACAGGCGGCTTAGGAGTCTGCAAAAATGTGGGTGCCGAGCTGTTGTTGTTCCTCATTTTGATGGTGATGGCAATTACAATGGCTTCTGCGGCCGCCGGATCCTGTGCCATGAAAGACGCTCCAAGAGAAGGTATGTTGGCGTGATTGACAGCAGCGCAAGCATATCTGTGGGGCTGTGCATAGGAAGCCGCATCCACATATATAGCCAAGGGGTCTTGGCCGTATTGCCTACGCAGGCTGCGAAGACGGGCCTGACGGTGAGGGACCTGTGACTCGTGGTTAATATGGTGAGAGATAGGGTAATGTAAATAAGTGAGCAGACAGCATTTAGAAGAACTCCGGTCAGTGCCATGGTCCTGGTGTCTTGCGGGTCACCTATTCTTGAAAAGATGGCCCTACCTGCCCAGGTGGTGAGGAGATGAGTCTGTTGGGAGTTCAGAATAGCCTCCTGGATTTCCGAAAATGTGTTGTGAACCCCAAGTGCAAGCTGTATAGTGGTAGATATACACATGGGAAGGCCCAGAGTTGTTTTAAAGAGGTTACGGATAATAATATCGATCCTACTGTCGGTTGTGCAATCACGGCAACAGGGCTTAAACTCATATGGCTCATCCGTTTGTCTTCTATGTGCAGATCGTCATCAGCCTGCTGCTGATACCAGCAGGACAACAAGAGTCAAACCGGCCGTTCGTGATTCACCACGCACATGTGCTACAAAACTCTAGCTATTTGGCGCTTCCTATCCTGGAATATGCGGACGGGAACCTATCATCGTCTACTTACAGCGGAAGTGAATTCTTCAAGCCGTTCATCGCCGCGCCACCCCCCTTCCTGAGGATAGAAACTGCCAACGCGCCGCCGCATTCCAAAGGGCACGGCAGCAGGGCTTACACGCAGATGGCTCATTTGTTTGTATTCTACGTGCAGGTAAGAAGTCGTTTTGAAAAATGCTTTTGCTCTAACGAACGCGGTCTTGTCGTGCTGCCATGCCCTGCGGTTCTTCTGGATGCTTTGTATGAGATAACGTACCTTGAAAAGTTGCTATTGCTTGCCGGTGATGTCGAGCAAATCCCGAGCCCGGGATGTCGGAGCTTTCAGAACAGCTAAAACAAATCACTGCCGACATAACGTCCATAAAAGAAGAACGACTGATGTCGATCGAAGAAAAGCTAAAACGTCTAACATGCCTTGAAAATAATATTTGAGTCTGCACTAAACAAGTCGCTAGCCTACAAAAACATATATCATCCCTGGAATTAAGAAAAGACAGCCTAGAAAATCGATCCAGAAAATCGAACCTCATCGCGTATGGTATGCCAGTAGAAGAAGAAGAAAACTCCAAATCCCTGGAAAGCGCAGTGAACGAAAAGGTCGTTAAGGATACTTTAAAGCTAGATGAGGTCGCAGTTGAACGAATCCATCGACTAGGCAAACCAGAGGTAAAAAAACAAGGCCAATAATTCTAAAGCTGTCAGATTTCCGAGAGAAAACAAAAATTTTGCGAAGGTGTCACAAACTGAAGGCGAGTCACTACGTCAGCAGTGAAGATTTTTTACTCCCTGTTCGAGACATTAGGTGGATGCTATGGGAATATGGGAAACCGAAGAAGGAATCTGGTGATAAAGTGGCTTTGGTTTATGACAAACTAAAGATCAACAATCACCTTTATTTTTGGGATGAAGAAAGAAGTGCTGGGTCTCCCATAGTCCCAACTTCTGACGAACCAAGAAACCAGGACACCGAAACGCGCAACTTGCGTCCACGCCGCCCTCGGTGTCCAAAATAACCTTCGTTAATGTTAACGCTCGAAGTATTGTTAACAAGCTTGATTCCCTCGAATCAATAACATTAAATTTTGAGCCAGAATTTATCGCCAGGACCGAAACCTGGCTAACCAAAGACGTCAAAAACTTTGAAATAACTCCCCGAAACTACGTTATTATTCGCAAATATCGGCCAACATGAGGCGGAGGCGTTGCTTTGTGGACAAAAAAAAAAAGAAATGCCGCTCATTATTTTGTCTGACGTAGAAGGAGTTGAAGCAGTTTTTTTTTTTTAACTTTGCCTTGTAGATACTACCATCACTGTGAGATGCGTTCATCGCTGTCCTTCTTCCGGTCTGATAACAATGCAATAATTGTACGCGTATATGCAGCAGCATGTGAAGGGAAACAAGGTGATATTACTCGGCTACTTCAATCTACCTGACATTAACTGGCACACACTACATCATCGATCACCTTGCGCAGATGTTCTTTTTGATATCATGCTTTCTTTCGATCTAACCCAGAACCTACCCGTGTACAAAGATCTAGCTCAAACATTTTAGACCTAGTATTTCTTAGTAATCATTTGCCTATAAATGAGGCAAAATTCGAAGTGTCAGCCGACCTGTAAAACCACAAGCTGGTCTTTTGTGCTGTCCCATATAATTGTTCTCTGCCCTCTTCACGATCAACAATAATGTATAAAGATTACAGCAGACCCGATGGTACAAGCATTATTGATACACTCTCTCTCGAACACTCATCCTTCCATAAACTCGCACTTGATAAAAACACACATAGAATCACTGTGGAACAAATTTAAAACAGTTGTGTCATACTCTGTCACTAACTACGTACCTGTGAAAACTAAAGGGACCCATAAACATAACCCCTGGATATCTCGAACCGTAATCCACGCCAAAAGAAATGTTCGACGACTCTGAAAGAGCCAGAAAGACCATCCGTCACCATCAGTTCAAAAACTTATTTCCGCTGTTGATGATTCGAAACTAAAAATAAAGAGGGCCAAGACATTATTTTACAGAAACACTTCCTAAATTTCTAAAAAATTCGCAAAAATTCTGGCGTTATATAAACCCTAAAAAACAAGGTGAAAGACAGGCATCGCCGGAGGATAACATAAATGCAGCAACTACTCTGAAAAACTATTTCTGCTTCATCTTCACAACGGATAACGGAGAGCTACCAGGAATGAACTCTAGCGCAGGCGTGACAATTGCACCACTAATGACAACTAAACCAGAAGTGTTAAACCTTTTACTATATCTGGACACTAAGAACGCAGCAGGGCCTGATAACATCTCTAACATATTCCTACATAGATATGCCGTGTGGATAGCAAAATTCCTAGTAATACTTTTTAACAAATCATTATCCACTTGCACACTCCTAGGCGTTGGAAAACCGCCAAGATAACACTGATACACAAATTAGGAATTAAATCTGACCCTTCGAACTTCAGACCTATATCACTAACGAGCACAGTATGCAAGTTATTAGAACATATTGTTTTAAAACACATAAACGCTTATCTTCAAGTAAATGACATTTTAGCCCCGTACAGCACAGCTTTTGAAATGGCCTTTCTACTATTACTCAACTAATTGAATTAACACATGGCATATCCACGAGCATTGATTACCAGAAACAAATTGACCTCAAGTTTTTAGACTTCTTGAAAGCATTCGATCGCGTCTCTCATACTAAACTTATTGCAAAACCTCAACTTATTTTAGGAACTGGCCCTATTCTAAACTGGATTAAATACTATCTTAGTAATCACATGCAATCTGTTGAAATTAACGATGAGAAATCAGCGACAACTAAAGTTACATCGGCAGTACCTGAAGGAAGTGTCCTAGCACCAGTACTGTTTCTAATATTTATAAATGACCTACCAGCTTGTGTTTCACAGAATATTAAACTTTTCGCAGATGACTCTGTCCTTTACAAGGAAATTAACTCTATAACCATATAGCTTTAAATAACGCCTTAACAGCAGTGTCCCAGTGGTGTCAGGAGTGGCAGATGGACATATATTTAAATAAATCTGTTATCCTATCTATAATAAAGGAAAAAACACACATCGGCTTTTCAGTACACGCTTAATAATATTCATCTTGCATTTGTCCTTGAGCGTAAGTACCTTGGTGTGACAATAGTTTCTGATTTCAGATGGGATTCGCACGTTAGCATCATCACATCTAATGCACTAAAACAAGTCTTCATTTACAGATGCCTTAAACTAGCACCCTCTGAAACAAAATTACTAGCATATAAAACTACTGCCAGACCCATTCTACAGTACGCCAACGACGTTTGGGTTCTTTTTACTAACAAGCTCATTAAAAAATATGAAGGAGTGCAGATAAAGGCACTAAGGTGTGTATATAATGAACCCTCCCTTACAGACTCACCAACACAATTACTAAAACGTGCAGAACTCCTAACCCTAGAGAACCGGGCAAAACTTGCAAGACTTAAAATTATGTATGAGCTTATACACAACCAACTTAAAGTGCTCGCTACAAAATACATAACGACCACAAAAAACTAGATCGACCCGCCACGACCTCACATACAAATTAAACGAGCTTCCATTCCGTACTGACAATTTCAAATACTCGTTTTTTCCTCGACCTACATGAGAATGAAACAGTCTAAACACAGATATTACTAACAGCTCATCATTAGATGCGTTAGTGGCCTGAGTATTTATTTATTGATTTATTCATCATACCCCTAAAGGCCCTCCTTCGAGGATATTGCATTGGGGGGGGGGGGGGTGGCTGTGTAAAAACATGTCAAAGAACAGCATTAACGCGCAAAGGAACAACAAACAGGCTAGGTATAACATACAAAAAATAATTAAGCGCCAGAGAATAAAAAAGTAGGCGATAAAAACAAAATAATACAAATTATAGGTTTAAAGAAAGACTAGGCATAACGGAGATGTAAAGTACTACAGTGTACATATTAGGCACGAAGAGAGCAGAAGTAATCACAAAAGTACAGCAAATGGAAAAAAGAAAACATTCAGAACTTTCGAACCCTACAAACATTTCAAGTGCCAACGTCGCTGTGGATGAGAGCAAGAAATGTGAAGGCGTTATTTTCAATGCCTATGTGCGCTGGTAAACTGTTCCACTCAATGATGGTGCGTGGTATGAATGACTTTGCAAATGCAGATGAATGATACGAGATGCGTTTAACTTTGTGCGGATGGTCGAGCCGCGGAAAAAAGGCTGATGGTGATTGGAAAAAATCGTGGTGAAGCGAAGGATGATGATACAGTTTGTGGAAAAGTGCTAGTCGTAATCGTTTACGGCTGTAAGATGTCTTATTTTTCGGCGCGGTTCTTTAAGGCAGTAACGCTGGTAGTGTGCGAGTAGTCTGAAAAAATAAAACCGCAGCACGGTTCTGAAAGGACTCAATGTTAGCTTAGAGATAGGCTTGATCAGGATCCCAGATGGCTGACGCATATTCAATCTTCGGACGAATGAGTGTTCACAAATTATCACCTGTTTGTTTGCTAGTAGTTATTCTCATTTTTCGCACTTTCCTACTCTATAGTGTTTATTTTAACTGTTTTGTTAGTGTCTAGACAGAAGTTACAGCACTAACTGCAGCCGATTTCTTTTTTTTTTGGTATGCTTGTCACCATGTTTGCAGTCTATTATTTGTACCTCGACTTGAATTCTCTAACCGATTTTGTAACTATTTTTACCATACGTTATTATTCAAGTTGTTTTACTTACCAATATGTGCACTACACCTGGTTGCATAATTCACAGCCCTTCCTGTTACAGTCCCTGATGGGACTTACAGTATCAAATAAAAAAAAAACATTGTGGTATGGATGACCATACTGAATTCGACTCATGGCCAGGGCCGTGACGAGGCGGATGGTGTCATCCTCGCGCATACCCTTGCTATGTACAACGATACGTCGTACCCCACGCGGGATATTGAGCACAGACATGCGTAGAGTGGCAATGATGTGGGGGAGCTTGCCGTCATGCTGGACCCAGAGGCCAAGAACTCGGAGGAGTGATTTTTCTTCTTTCGGTTGGTTGTGAATTTCGAGCATGATTGGGCCGGGAGAACGATAACTAAATCCTGAATACGGATGGTTTCCGATTTCTCCGGTGCACACTGCATACCGCTGGTGTCAGCAAAATGGTCTACCTCACTGCTGGCTGTTTGTAAGGCTTGCTCTTTGGCGGCGAGGGATCGTTGGGTTGACCAGATGGTGATGTCATCCGCATAGATGATATGTACGATGTCGGAGAGAGTAGAAAGCTTGTGGGCGAGAGGGGCCATGGCTATATTGAATAGTAGTGGTGATAGGTTAGTACCTTGTGGAATACCCTTGTCATGTGTTTGGAGATATAGCAGATCCGATGCCCATCGTAAATGTGCGGGCAGTGAGGAAGGGGGAGATTTATTGCAATATGCGAGATCTACAGTGTATCTGATTTAGGCCTTCTAGGATTGCAGAATGGGAAATGTTGTCGAAGGCGCCCATTATGTGAAGGGTAAGAAGAAGGTGCTCTCCGCCCGGAGGTATCCCCGTGAGGACTTCGTGTTTGATAAGAAGAAAGGCGTCTTGTCCAGAAAGGCCTGGTCAAAAGCCGAGCATAAAAGGGGGAAAAAGATTATGATCTTCAATATAGTTTTTCAGTCGTCTCTGGATGACTCACTCGTATAGCTTGCCCAAGCAGGTGAGCGATATATGCCTGAGAGCAGAGGGGGTGGTGGTTTGTTGGGCTTAGGGATGATTAACTTCTGCGTGCTTCCACTGAGGGGCTATTTTGCCTTAGGTCCAGGGTTTATTATTGTTTTATTGGGTATGTGCTTCAAGGGAATCATTGGAGAGGTTGTATAGCATGGCGTAAGTGATTTTGTCGGCACCTGGGGCACTAGAGCAGCTACAAGCGCGTACAGCTGCAATATAGGTGAGGTAAGTGGCTGTTGAGCGCAGAAATATTTGGAGCCGAAGGTTTCCAGAAGCTCCTGGTCAGTGCCAATGAGTTGATGGACTGCTGCTTGCAAGGTTCTATTCGTAGGCGCCTTTGTTGCTTCAGGATGTAGAAAGCGGCGCAGTATGGACCATATTTTGGAAGCACTCAGAGTGTCACAGAGGGAGTCGCAAAATTAATGCCAGTTTAGGGTGGAGAGTTGTGTTGCAGTATCCTGAGCTTTTAAGGTAACCTGGGCGATGCGCTTTTTAAGGGTGCGGTTATGTAGTCGGGTGCGGAGAGATCACGAATGGAGTAGAGTGATGAAAGGTTGGCTTTAAACTATATTGAACTAGATTATGCTGAAAACGACGTATGCCTGTTTCCAAAGAAGAGCTATCTTTTACTGTCGAGCATGGTTTAAGCAAGGCGCATTTCGGAGTGTAAATCGGTTCGGCGCGCTCTTTTATTGTTTTACGGGTGAAAGAATTGGGTAGAATCGGGGCTTTCCACCGAAAATTAATGGCCCTATATATAGGCCTCTTATCAAGTGAAACGAGAAATGTTACTCTTCAATAATGCTTTCCCAGTGGCTTTCTTTGTATATCCAGCTTCCTTGCCGCAGCCACACTAAATTATCTGCAAACATGCTCTCTGTACTCTCTGAAGTGGTGAATGGTGATTTGCGCCGCTGTTATCCTGATCAGAAGTAACATAATGCATTTTGGGGAAACTGCTGTGGAAAACCTAAAGAACGCTTTACGACCATTCTCTCCTGAGCACACGAGACCTCGCGTTTACTGCAGGAGCCCACAAAACCCCTAGGCCGTGCGTGCTACACGCCTGCAGCTATTACTCCCTGCCCTGAATTTCAACGCTATTTGGCTGTCCTTTACTGCTAATTTGATATGGTGAACTAGAGTGGGGAAGCTGTTTCCTTTCTTCATAATCTCCTTCTGCGCCTATGAGCGTCTACTCGCCCGCACAAACGGACTCGAGGTGTACGGGATAGGAAACGAAGTGATAATCGTGCAGCCTGGACAGCGGTCATGCAAGAAGGCGAGACTTAACCATTTTAGCACATTTTGCTTGCCATGACTCTTAAACGTAAGGCAACGGTAAAGCTTTGTTTGCGACCTCGAAAGACCACGGGTGCAAACCCAGAATTAAGTGGAAACTTATGAGTAAATTAAGCAGCATGCATGAGAGCTGGGCAAGTTAGAAGATATTGATCGTGTCAGCGATACTAAAGAATAATTGAAAGATGACAGACAAAGGACGCGCACCTTGGTATAAGAGGTTTTATTCATTCACACATATAAGTAAAACTGCCTGTCTGAGGAAGTTTTCAAAAAGCGCAAATGCGCATCTGCAATCTGTACGCAAGTTTGAACCTTAACGCACGTTAACAAAGGAAGCTGCATCCTCGGAAAGTAGTGTGAAATATTCAAATGTTGCATTAAGAGAGAACGACTCGCTGTGTTAGTCTCATTCACTGTGGGTGAGTCAAGTCCAAAGATAAAATACTGAAAAGTTGTCCTGCATTCAATTAGTCATAGGCAGCACAGAACGAAGTAAAGAGCCCCTAGGCCCATTCATAGACAACCGATTTTCCAACAAGCGGCAACAACGACCCATTGAAATAAAAAAGAAGGTACGCTTGTGTTAAGTGTAGTGTTCTTTGCTGGATATGTAAGAGCCGCAAACATGCCATTCGCAACCGAATCTTACGCGATGCCTTGGTTTTAGAGTATTTAGTAGGGCATGGCTTTGTTCGAAGCATGCTTTTGCTGTCAGCGCAAGAAACACCTCGACACGCGGGCCTACACAATTTTAAAAGGCCTATTACCCATTGCACTAGCCATATCTGATCATATATGGTAATCTAGAGATATCTGGTAAACAGTAAATAAAAATTGCTTCCCAATAACCAATATTTCCGCCAAATATTCTGACCTTTTTCATGCAGAGGTTTGTTTGCAGCTGTCTAGCGATTGTGAAAATAATAATCACGCCAAATATGTCTATTGCTGAACAAAGCCTTCTAGCATTAATCGTCAAATACTCGTGCCCTGCCCCACCTATGGCCACTGTACCCCCACCTACATCCGCCGGTCCTCCTCCGCCTTCCTTTGTGAAAGCACCTGCTACAGTTAGCTTCCCTACGAATCCATTCCGTAAGTCGAGGCGACCATCTATTGTCTGCTCGCCCCATTATTTGTCCTGTCAGTGCTTCTAAAATGTTGGTACTTTCTAGGTCATTGACTCGAAGCTTTGCTGTGTTTGTTGTCTCATTTTTCTTACTCGAAACCGCCATCACGTATATTTATCATTTTATTTGAAGCGAGAGCAACGACCTGATTTTGCAGAAATTATCGTTGCCGCGTTTAGTAAATGTAGGCACCTTTTCTCGACAGTTCACCGTTACATTTAACTTCAGACGGATTGAGAGCAACGGCCATTCTGATCTGCGCGACAGTACGACGGACGGTTTGCTATTGCTGCCGGCAAGTTGATTTCTGTTTATGGGGATTAGGTCGCGTAACAAATTATTTCAGCTCTGTACTAGACTGAAGATGTGTTTTAAAACTGCCATACATGCCGTCACAGCTTCATGATGATATCAATGTCTGGCATTTTCTTCGTCAATTGACTTTCTTCTCTTCTTGTGTCTAAACGCTGCCTTTATCAGCTCCACAGCTCACTATGCGAGCTGAATTAATTTTAGGTCTTCCAAAATAATACCAAATATTTTCCTCCATTTCTGAGCGCTAACAGAGCTTAACTACTATCTGTAGCTTCCGCTTAAGAATAGTGGTAACTAGTACAGAAGTCAGTAATAGCCACCGCCTGCCCGGCACACGGCTTCATCAGGGTTGTGTGCTTGGAGGAGGCTCCGCAAACTCCGCTGCTCCCTTTCGGGGGCAAACCCAGTTTCAAACACTCAGCCTGCAAAGGTGGTTCGTGTTTCACTTCCAAGTCAAGAGTTCGACTCAAAAGCTCGTACGCTCTAACCAGCGTCAAGTTCAACACTAAGCGATCCTTCGTCAGAAGCGATTCAGAGTATCACTGCGGTCCTGGGCAAGTCTGGATTTTCTGGCTGTTTAGTTTTTTTGGGTTGAGAAGTCAGTAATAGAGATTCACTAGTAGAGAGGTCAACAATAGCATAAATATTTGTATGCAATTAAAGAAATTGCTGCTTGCAGCGATGTCTCTGCGGCCGGAGCAGGCTGAGTACTTTCCTTGGCGAGAGGTTCATCTTATTGTGCGTGTCAGATCTCACGAAGGTTCAAATTTAGCCCACACCCCAAAACCGCCTCCTAACGTTCAGTTTGAAGCCCAGAAGTCATGTCATCACACCCTTCCTTCAAGGATGTGCCACGCTCAAAACTCCAGGATACACAACATCGCTCTGCACTGCCTCAACATTATTCCTCGACATTCTTCCTCAACGTAGACCTCAACGCCTCAACGTAGACCAGCACCTTGAAATACCGCACGCCTTGTAGCCAGAGTTTGTCACGTCAAGGCAGCAAGGCGTACGGCCTACTACAGAAAGAAACCTAGGTTGACTTGAAAAGACAATGCCTCTTAGCCCACACTACCGTGAAAGCATCGAAAACCGCCCCCATCGCAGAGCGATTCCACGTATAACACCTCAAGGACGAATGATCGTCTGTAAAACCCTCAAAAAGAAGTGCTAGCACACTGCTCAGAGCCACCCAGGCACTTTCCCTGTGGCGTTTCACAAGACGACACTCTCGATGAAGACTCGTGCGTTGGCCAGGACCACGCCAAAGTGAAAAAGCCCCCTTTTTTGCCACATGACAAGTATATATAGAGACAGTGAGTACGTTAGCATGCGCCCAGCATCATAAGAGTACGCGCGCAATTGCTAACATAGATGCTATCACACGAGACGGGATAATGGCTCATTGCGCTCACTGGATATACCTTTGCCAAACAGGACATTAAACTTCACCAGCACCCTTTAATGGACGATCCTCTCGAATGGGTCTCTGCCGACCAAAGAATAGGCTCATGACACCACTGTTGCGAATTGGCAGCGCATCAAAGACTTTCCCGAAGGGGAACGCTATTGCGTGCAGGTTCGAACACGACAAGAGAACAAAAGATCAAAGAAAACAAACGAAGCCGTATTTATAATTTAAAGGAAAGGACCAATAAGGAACGCACACGCCAACAAGAAAAACACATAGTCAACAAGCGTACAACGCTACAGAAGAGAGAGAGAGAAAAAACTTTATTGTTGGAGAGGAAGTCGGGGCACGCCCCTGGGTCTCCGTACGACCCCACTGCACTCAAGTGTTTATGTCCCTAAGGTCCATAGCACTGGCAGCCCGGCCGGTGGCGATTGTCTGCACGGCCGGTTCCTCAGAGCGCAGCAGGGTCTCCCAGTTCTCCCAGGTCTTGAGGTCCTCTAAGCCGCGCGAGGAAGGGTCCGCCGGGCAGAGGGAGAGGATGTGGAGGGAAGAGGCGAATGGTTCTGGGCACAAGGTGCAGGCAGGAGGGGGGAAAGAGGGGTGATAGTGGGCTAGGGTCAGGGGTGAGGGGGGTGTGTCTGTCTGTAGTTTGCGCCAGCATGTTGCGTGTTTGTTATCTAGGGAGGGATGGGGCGGGGGGTAGAGCTGGCGCGAGGCTCTGTAGGCCTGCGTCGTCTCGCCGACCGAACGAGTGCATTCGCTCCCTCGCGAATCCCCGATCCGAGGCCACCTGAACTCCGTTTAAAGAACCTCGGGCTAAAAGGTTGGCGGCCTCGTTTCCGGGATTCCCGGAGTGCGCAGGCACCCATATAAGCTCTACATGGCGGAGTGGGGGTGCATCGGCCGAGCCCAGTATGCCAAAAGCAGGGACGTGGACTCGGCCTCGCGCAAAATTTAGAATTCCAGTTTTATAGTCTGTTAAAATGTACTGGGCTTCCGTGCGGGTGATGGCAATTGCGGTGGCGGCTTCCTCTGCAGCCTCTGGAGTGGTGTCAGGGGGGAGAGGTAGTGTGAGGAGGGCGGATGAAGAGCTGTCCACCACGGCTGCGGTTGCTTCGTCACCCGTGCAGGCGGCGTCCACCCATACGGCGTCCAGCTCGGAGCCGTACACTCGGTGTAGTGCCTTCGCACGGGATCTGCGGCGCTGCTCATGGTGGGAGGGGTACATATTTTTTGGCAATGGCTTGATGACCAGCTTTCGGTGAAGGGATCGAGGAATAGGGAGGAGGGTTGGGTCGTTGGCCGGTGTTCTGATTCCGAGGGAGTCCAGGATATACCTGCCTGTGGAGGTTTGTGTAAGCCTTATGTATTGGGCCTGTCGATGGGTCTCCACGAGTTCCCCGATCGTGTTGTGGAGGTCCAGGCCTAGTAATCTGTCTGTGGGGGTGTTATGGGGAAGATGAAGTGCGGCTTTGAATGGCTTGCGGATCAAGGCATCCAAAGTAATTATGTCGTGTTTGGATAGTTCTAGGTATGGGGTAGTGTAGAGCACACGGCTGAGGACAAAGACATAAATGAGGCGACAGAGGTCGCGCTCCTACATGCCTCTATGATGGCCCGAAACTCTGCGGATGAGATGCGATATCGCGCCTGCAACCTGCTTGAGTTTCTTGAGGGTGGTGGTGTTTTTGCCATCGTTCTGGATATGCAGGCCCAATACGCGGAGGGTGTCAACCTCCGGTACCGGGTCTCCATTCAGTTCGATGGCAATGGGGGAGCGGGGGGAGCGTTGGTTCTTTGGCCGGATGAGGAGCAGTTCGGACTTCTCTGGGGAACAAGACAGACCGATGTTCTGTGCATAAGTTTGAGTGAGGGTGGCTGCTTCCTGTAAGGTGTTCTCTATGTCGCCGTCACTGCCGTGGGTGGTCCACAGTGTGATGTTGTCGGCATAAAGAGTGTGCTTATGGTGGGGGATAGTTGCTAATTTTCGGGCGAGGGGGATGAGGGTGATGTTAAAGAGGAAGGGGGAGAGGACGGACCCTTGAAGGGTTCCGATACTCTGAAGCCTGTAGGAGGGGGAAGAGAGAGGTCCAAAATGTATCTCAGCCGTGCGGTCAGTGAGGAATGCTTGAATGTAGGCGTACGTGCGCGCACCCACATTCAATGAAGATAGGGCTGTCATGATCGCCTGATGTTCGATGCGATCAAAAGCTTTGGAGAGATCCAAAGCTAAGACTGCCTTTGTGCGACCAGGCAGAAGCGGGTCGAAAATGTCATGTGTGAGTTGCAGCATGGCATCCTGTGCGGATATATGGGGGCGGAATCCCACCATGCTATGCGGGTATAGATTGTTGTCCGCCATGTGCGTTGTGAGTCTTGCTAACACAACATGCTCGAAGAGCTTTCAGAGGCATGAGGTTAGCGATATCGGGCGAAGGTATTGAAGTGTAAGTGTTTTCTTGGGTTTGGGTATAAATATTACCTTCGCGTGGCGCTGGGACTGCGGGAGGATACCCTCCCTCCAGCACTGGTTGAAGTATTGCGTAACCATGATTTGGGCCAGCATGAACTTTGGGACACAAATGAAGAGAGACACATGGAACACGGAACACACTGCTTACTAACAACTTTAATGAAAAGGCGCGGAACACGAGGAAATATATACAGTGGTAAAGGTGGAGAGAAGGATGGAGAGAAGGCAAAGGGCATGGCGAAAGAAGGCCGCACCAAAAGCAAATGTAACAACAATCCTTAGAACAAAAGACGAAACAGCCATTACCGGGTAAGCGAAATCACTGAGCCCCCCACAATCTTAGGCCGTGTTGCAAAACTGTGCGCACGTGATGAGAACCAAAGCAAGATCGAGAATCAGTTCTAAGAGTAGTCACAGGATAAGATCTAGAGCACAACAAAGACAGTGAAAGAGCAAAAGCCGCGTCATAAAAACAAAACACGAAACAACTAAAAGAATATATGAATGAAAAACCCGCAAGAATTCACGCCAAAACAAAGCTAGAAGTTTAACATGAAGATGGACATGAGGCTTTGAAATCATGAAAGCTCTTTCGCCTACAGGTGAGACGAGAGTTGAAAAAAAACAAAAAAGCCAACACTAACACGGCTAAAACAGAGCTAAAAGCCTGAAGTTGAATTTAAACCAAAATGCCAACAGTGACACGACTAAAACAGGGCTAGAAACCTAAAACATGATGTGGGAGATAAAAAACAAAAAGCACAAACACGGTGCCGGAAAAGACGGGTGTATAACTTGGCCGGTTCATGGGACAGGGCAAACATCATGGAGGAACGTTTTTTCTTTGGTTGAGAGTGCAATGGACGGGGTGCTTACGCAGTCCTTCCCTTTCTTGTGGATGGCTACAGCTTCGACGATTTCCCTTGCCAGCCTATCTTTTTTTCTTCCAAGGATTGAGATGTTGTCGAGGTTGGCCGTGCATGGGTGCTTAGGCTGGCGGCAATGAAGAGCCAGGAAACCTGATGTGGCAGTTGCTCTTAATGAATTTGCGTGTTCTCTAGCTCTTTCATTGACGCACCTGCCTGTCTGTCCAATATAACATTTACCGCATGCGACAGGGAAATGATAAATTACACCTTCGTCGCAATCTGCGTATCTTGTCTGGTGGTCTACTGCGCACCTCATCCTTCGCTCTTCGTTGTTAACTTGGCGGCACATCTTGTATGCTTTGTTGGGTGCAGAGCAAACCACCTTGACTGCTTGTTTTGCGGCGATCTTTTTGAGGTTGTGAGTAAAGCCGTGGACGTAGGGTACAACAACGATGTTCTTGCTGGTCCACGTTTCTTCCCCCGTGGTTGAAGATTCCTTGCGAGGCAAGCGGTGAAGCAGCGCCTCGCTTACCGTGATCAGCATTTCTTGGGGGTAACCAGCTGCCCTTAATCTAGCGATCTGCTTCGAAAAGCTGGGGCCCATTTGGTGCGGGCATAATTTTTCAAGCGCTGACCTCAGTGCCCCTTTCGCAATTGCCCTCTTGACGGTCTTAGAATGAGCTGACTCATGGGGAAGGAAACCTTTGTTGCTGCGAGGTTCATAGCGCCAGCACGCATGTCCTTCTTCGAGCAGAAGCCGGAGATCCAAAAACCTAATTTGGTTCCCCTCGGGGAGTTCATGGGTGAAAGTGAATTCGGGCATGCTTTCTTGAAATAACGTTAGCATTCGTCCTACAAAGTTGCACTCGGCGGCTTCATGAGCACTTATTGAGCAAGAGATTAGAAAGTCGTCCACGTACCGAAAGATTGTGGTCCCCGGATAGCCGCGTACGATGCTGTCGATTTTCCTATCACAAGATGCAAGTTAGAGTTCAGAAAGGTATGGTGCCACTTTCGATCCAATGCAGATACCGCTCTGCTGTACGTAGTGTTTTTGATTGTGGGCTACAACTGTCGAATCAAGGTACACCGTCAACAGTTCAAGGAAGGTGTCCGTTGAAACTCCGGCTGAATTTTGAAAGGAAACAGCACCGTCTTCTTCGATGGTGGATCGCAAAACCGACAGGAGTTCCCCATGAGGAATGGCATAGTACATTTCTTGGATGTCGATGGAAAAGCTGTACGATATCTGACTGCTTTTTTCTTTAAGAAAGGCGGTCAAGGCGAGCGAGATTGGGATCCTGTAAGGATCATCGAGCCGCAGACGTTTCAGCTGCTTTGCCAGGAAATCAGATAGATTGATCGGCCATGTGGCCCTCTCAGAAATTATGGCACGAAATGGAACGCAGTCCTTGTGCGTTTTTGCAGTGAAAAAAACCGCAAGCTCTGAATTCTTTGTTCCTTTGATTTTCGCGCATAAACTGCTGAGGCCTTCCCTGTCTAGAATGGAGAGGGCTTTCCTTTTTGCTTCTTTGACCTTCTTGAGGTTGACAGGTCGAAAGTTTTTTTCCATGGCTTCGTTGGTCTTCACTTGGCATGTCCGGTGGTCAGAAACGACGAAACCTCCCTCTTTGTCAGAGATACAAAGCTTGAGGTTTTTACGGCGAAGTTCTAGTACCGTGGAACGGAATCCCACCTGAGGCATGACGTTGGCCTTTTCCCGGGAAATGCTGTCCAGGCTTTCGCTGATGATCCGTGGCGCATCTTCCGTCGGAGCTTTTCCCGCAATGCGCCGAACAATTGCTACCTTCTCGACTCTGTCCAGCCGAGGCTGAACTGCGTATTTTGGGCCATTTTCCAATACCTGTCTTGACTTGGAAGTGAGTTGAACTTCCCCGAGGGTTACTACGGGGATCTTGCCTTGGTTGGGAGGTGTGTTCTTCGGTCTACCCTGCTTTAGGACAGGGATGTACCTTCTAGTCCATAGGAGCTCCGTTGAGTGCTTGGCTAGTGCTAAAAGGTGTTGAAAGGCGCTGAAGGATGTGGAATTGACACGCAGAAAATCATTCAGCAAGCGTACTTGCCGCCACATTTCTTATCTTGCTATCTTCGTGACCCTTTTGCCATGGCCAAGAGACGGGTTGAGACCGAACAGCTGCCTGACGTCCTGTTTCCACAGCTTCTTCTTTATGCTGCGCGATAGCAGTCTTGCCCTGCAGGTGCCCTTTCCGAACTCTACCTTGCATCTTGTGATAGGAAAATCGACAGCATCGTACGCGGCTATCCGAGGACCACAATCTTTCGGTACGTGGACGACTTTCTAATCTCTTGCTCAATAAGTGCTCATGAAGCCGCCGAGTGCAACTTTGTAGGACGAATGCTAACGTTATTTCAAGAAAGCATGCCCGAATTCACTTTCACCCATGAACTCCCCGAGGGGAACCAAATTAGGTTTTTGGATCTCCGGCTTCTGCTCGAAGAAGTACATGCGTGCTGGCGCTATGAACCTCGCAGCAGCAAAGGTTTCTTTCCCCATGAGTCAGCTCATTCTAAGACCGTCAAGAGGGCAATTGCGAAAGGGGCGCTGAGGTCAGCGCTTGAAAAATCATGCGCGCACCAAATGGGCCCCAGCTTTTCGAAGCAGATCGCTAGATTAAGGGCAGCTGGTTACCCCCAAGAAATGCTGATCACGGTAAGCGAGGCGCTGCTTCACCGCTTGCCTCGCAAGGAATCTGCAACCACGGGGGAAGAAACGTGGACCAGCAAGAACATCGTTGTTGTACCCTACGTCCACGGCTTTACTCACAACCTCAAAAAGATCGCCGCAAAACAAGCAGTCAAGGTGGTTTGCTCTGCACCCAACAAAGCATACAAGATGTGCCGCCAAGTTAACAACGAAGAGCGAAGGATGAGGTGCGCAGTAGACCACCAGACAAGATACGCAGATTGCGACGAAGGTGTAATTTATCATTTCCCTGTCGCATGCGCTAAATGTTATATTGGACAGACAGGCAGGTGCGTCAATGAAAGAGCTAGAGAACACGCAAATTCATTAAGAGCAACTGCCACATCAGGTTTCCTGGCTCTTCATTGCCGCCAGCCTAAGCACCCATGCACGGCCAACCTCGACAACATCTCAATCCTTGGAAGAAAAAAAGATAGGCTGGCCAGGGAAATCATCGAAGCTGTAGTCATCCACAAGAAAGGGAAGGACTGCGTAAGCACCCCGTCAATTGCACTCTCAACCAAAGAAAAAACGTTCCTCCATGATGTTTGCCCTGTCCCATGAACCGGCCAAATTATACGCCCGTCCTGTTCGGCACCGTGTTTGTGCTTTTTGTTTTTTATCTCCCACATCATGTTTTAGGTTTCTAGCCCTGTTTTAGTCGTGTCACTGTTGGCATTTTGGTTTAACTTCAACTTGAGGCTTTTAGCTCTGTTTTAGCCGTGTTAGTGTTGGCTTTTTTTGTTTTTTTTCAACTCTCGTCTCACCTGTAGGCGAAGGAGCTTTCAGGATTTCACAGCCTCATGTCCATCTTCATGTTAAACTTCTAGCTTTGTTTTGGCGTGAATTCTTGCGGGTTTTTTATTCATATATTCTTTCAGTTGTTTCGTGTTTTGTTTTTATGACGCGGCTTTTGCTCTTTCACTGTCTTTGTTGCGGCCTAGATCTTATCCTGTGACTACTCTTGGAACTGATTCTCGATCTTGCTTTGGTTCTCATCACGTGCGCACAGTTTTGCAACGCGGCCTAAGATTGTGGGGGGCTCAGTGATTTCGCTTCCCCGGTAACGGCTGTTTCGTCTTTTGTTCTAAGGATTGTTGTTACATTTGCTTTTGGTGCGGCATTATTTCGCCATGCCCTTTGCCTTCTCTCCATCCTTCTCTCCACCTTTACCACTGTATATATTTCCGCGTGCTCCGCGCCTTTTCATTAAAGTTGTTAGTCAGCAGTGTGTTCCGTGCTCCATGTGTCTCTCTTCGTTTGTGTCCAAAAGTTCATGCTGGCCCAAATCATGGATTCATACCAACTGGCCCAGAAAAATGCCGTATTGCGTAATTTGGGTGATCGATCGGTCGTCCAGATTACGGAGCATGGAGTTTGTGATTTGGTCTGCACCAGGTGCGGAGTTGGTTCGGAGAGTTAGGAGGGCCGCTCTGACTGCCGTCTCAGTGATGTCTGTGTCGAGTGTTGGATTGGCTGGTCCTGTGTAGGTGGGTAGAGCTGTGGGGGCACCCGGAGAGGTGTATGTGTTATGAAGCGTGTTTATGAGGGCCTCGGTATCGTCAATATGTTGGTGTGTGAGGCGTGTGACGTGGTGTTGTGTTGATGATTTGGTGTTTGTGGTGTCGATGAGGTGTCGGAGGAGTTGCCATGCTCGTTTGCTGGACAAGTTTCCGGCGATGCCATCACATATCTGTCCCCAGTTGGATCGGCAGAGATTCTCCTATTGTTGTTGGATTTTTGTCTGCAGGGCGGCCAGCTGCTTTTCAAGTGTCTTGTTATATTTATTGCCTTTCCAGCGTTCGAGGAGGCTGTGATAAGCCTCCCAGAGGTGGGCTAGGTGTGTGTCCAGGGTAGGGGCTTCTGTGGTCGTTTCAATGTGTTGCGTGTTGTGGTGAACGTCATGCTTGAGTGATTGCACCCAGGCGTCGATCTCTGTGATAGGAGTGTCTTGGCGGGCGGTGCGTGCAGCACGAAGTGCGTCCCAGTTAACCAGTTTATGTGTTGTATAGGAGTGACGGGGTGGTATGCTGAGTTCTGTTCCAGGTAACACCGCGGATGTAGCGGCTCAGCGTCAGGTCCGGACTGGTGTCCATGCTGACACTGTTGCCGATCCGCGTGGGCATCTGAAACGTGTTGTGAACAGTGAGGTGGAGGTTCTGCAGGAACAGCCACAGCCTGCGACCTCGATGTGTCGTGGTTGTGTATCCCCAGTCAGTATGCTGACTGTTGAAGTCCCCACCAATTAATAGAGGATGTTACCCTGCTAGGTGGTGTAGCTCTCGCAGAAGTGATTCCAACGAGGCCATCGGCTGGGACGGGGGTGGTATATATTTGCTATAAAGATTGAAGGAAGTGTATGTGTGTTATGTATAAGTTCAGTGATCACGCAGGGTGTCTCAGACGTGATGTGTTGAGTTTTATAGGTGAGGCTGCGGTGGATGAGTGTGGACGCCTTGAGTTTGCTTGTGGTGTCTGAGTGTGTAGATGTGTAGCTGGGGAGGGTTGCCCGGTGTGCAGTTTCCTGGAGAAGAAGTATATGGGGAGTGGGCGTGAGGGTGGGAAGGAGAAGTTGCAGAGGTGCGCGCTTGGCCCGGAAACAGTGGCAGTTCCAAGTTAAAATGGGGAGAGAATTAGTGTTCCGCCCCGCCATATTGGAGAGTCAGAGGGTTGAGGAGGGGAGTGAGACTGGTGTCAATTAGTATGTGTTCAGCAACGCTGCAGAAGAAAGATTTCACCAGATTTGCAGCGTCCGATGTCAAGCGGGTATGCCTTGCATACAGGGTGAACGGGGATCAATGTAGTGCGACGCGTCTTTGCCGATGCGTCGAAGGAAGCGACGGAGGGGAACCGGGTGTTAGTAGGAGCGGAGAAGAACACGGGGAGACGCCGGTGGACTCCCGTCAGCAGCCTGAAGATCTTGGCAGCAGCAGAAAAACCGTAGCCAGGTCTCGTCTACGGCGTTACGGAACGCGGGAGGCTTCAAGTAGGCTATCCAAGAGTGCCATACGGCAGCACGGGCCCTCAGTCCATCGGCTGCGAACGCAGTTGGCTTGCGTCGGTGATCCAAGGGAGGGCACGGCAGCACGGACCCAACGTCCGACGACTGCCACTTCCACGGTTGAATGACCCGATCTCCGCTGCGCTGTCTCCCTTCACACCTCGGTTTTCTGACACGACGTCAGCTCTCCGCTCCTCGTGCTCGCTACGCTCTTTGTCGCTGTCGCCTCGCACACACCATTCGCACGCGCACACGTGCCACGCTAGGCTGGCACGTGCAGCGCTCCGCTGTCCGACGCACCACTGTCCACGCACCGCGTTCGAAAATCCACGATGATCTGGTGTGCACCTCACAACCACTCGCAATAAGTCTACTAACAATTCCACACAAATCCCGCGGCAAAAGATCACACAAAATCGAGAAGAAAATGCACCAACCCAAAAGCGCTTTTGTCATTCATTATTGAACTGCCCTTTGCACAGCAACATGCATGAACGGTCTCCAACTTTTCCATTTGTACGCTGCGTTCTTTTCCGTCCACTTTTGGCTTCACGCGCACATAGCCGCAATTTCTTGCGCTGTAGCCCGAAGCATAAGTGAAAAGTAAACATTGTTTTCCAATGTTTTCTAAACTGCAACTAGTAATTGCTGTTGAGGAATAGAGGAGCCAAATTGTTAATTTTTGTAAACGAACTCTTTGCAAATGTCTATGCTATAGACAATGCTCAATGTCTATGCTACAGCGTGTGACCGTTAACTATCTGAACTTTATTTCAGTTAAGTTGTACAGCGTGTGGCCGTTAACTATCTTAATTTTAAATTAATTAAGACGGCATGCCTGTTTTCCGTACACCGCATCTACCTTTAAATACGAAGATGGTATTGTTTCGCCCCAGAAAGGTCTTCTTTCAGTGTCACTAGATATCTTTACTAACACAACAAAAGGCTCAATGAGCTATGCACGCAAAAGACTCGAATGAGCAATCTAGGACATGTAACATGCAGGGAATTATCATAAACTCGCTTGAAACTGCTTAAAGGTGCGTAATGCGCTACTATATTTAAGTAAGTCCCCTCAGTCCGTATAAGCAAAGCAGCCTTCTACCTCCAAAGCGCCTTAGTTCAGCGAAGCAATTCTACAGATTTTGTAACCTTGATGAAGGATCTTCAGTTGCATCCCTTCAGCGCACTCACGACGTCCATGAACGCTTGCAGCTTTCACAAGTGCATTTCTCACTTAACTGTCATGGTGCGCTCGGTGACTGACACTCAAAGCTTCTACTGAAAGCAAAATTCACTGGCAGATGAACAGTAGCTTGAAGGCAGCCGCAGATCTGGATGTGGAAAGCGCAGCCACTCTTACCTTGCCCCGTCTCATTTCCGCACTGTTCTTCAGAAAGAGTCACCGCTGGCAGAGGCAACATTTGCTACTGGGATCATCGTCATTTTTTTTTTCATTATATTGATTGTTTGTGGGGAGGCAATCTTTATTGGTCAAGGAACTCTTCAAAATATCAGGAAGTCATGGGCCTTCATTCCAACGTCAACCGTATTTTGTCCAGATTCCGCAGTATACGACACCAATTTAGCATCGAATACTCTTCTCTTGCTTAGCTAACTTTAACCTGATTGGTAAAAAAGTTGCCTATGAGATGCGATTGCATGCTAGGAATTCATGTGCTTCTGTAATTTCGTTCCATTAGAAAGTGCATTCTGAGTGAATAAAGTTAGAATATATGAACAACTTTTCCTTTCAACACGTGAGCGCAAGCGGTGATGGTGCACAACTTCTCTCACGGCTGAATATGTTTCATGCGCATGCGGGAGCGCGAAAAATAAACGTCATACTTGCTCAAGGAGTAGAACGTTCGCAATTCCTGCTCTTCTCCTTCGCCTAATTCTGACGACCAGATTGAAATAAGGAAAAATGCTATAAAATACAGCAGGGAAATGGCAAGGTTTCCTAAAAAATGCATTGAAAATGTTCCCAAAATGTTTGAGATCACTGCGGTAACCCGCTTTTGAGGGATGCGAAAGCATTCACGCTTCCTCGCCCACTCCTCGTCACTCTTTGCCCCTCTTTGCCACCATGAAGTTCTGTAACCATTTTGAGTTCTGAAATTTGGCGCCACGCTCCGTTCCCACCCACTCACTATATACCCGTACAGTCTATTTACCCGTCCGTTACATTTTTCTCCTCATTAATTACCTAATTTTCTCTAATTCATCATTCTTTTTTTCTATCTCTTTTATCTCCTAAGCAGTTTATAATTCTTTTCATCTGTTTATCTCAATTTATCAAGCATTTTGCAGCTATTTACGCGTCCATTTTCATTTTTCTGTCCTCTCACTACATCCACGTCCGCGATATTTCGGCGCTTCTTGACTTTCTTTTGGCTGTAATTAAGTACTCATCCTATCGAAATAACTCTTTTTGCGACATCATCCTAAAACCACCCTCTTTTGATTACATGTACTTGTTTGACGCTATCTCTTCTGATGACCTCACAACTGCGGCGGACATCTTTTGGTCACCCGACCCCATCGACATAGCCTAGAAATCCTTTCGCATTAAAACTGGCAGTGGTTGAACACGGTTAAAAGAAGTTTGAAGAGCCATAGCTCGCATTTGGCAAAGAACAAGACCATTGCTTTGCAGAGATTTTGCTTTTTTCTAAGGTAGACTCTTGCTGTTGTACCCATCGCAAAGCTTGCTGGTGTTCGCGCCAGTTTCTCTCAGCCCACTGTGCGGGCGCCAGCACCATTCATTACGCGGCAGTGTATAAACATCGTACGGTCAAAAAGCAGTTCGGCGTCAAAGTAATCGTAGTTGTAGCTGTTGGCATCGCGCTTCCTAAATATTCAGGGGATGCGCAAAAATCAGAGGGCACGCACATTCAATGAATAAAAAACCCGCGGTCTAGGCCGAGAATCGAACCAGGGCTTGTGGCGTTCGAGACAGGGACGCTTCCACTTCCTCACGCCCGCTCGACGTTTCAACAAGAATACAGGCGCGTCTAGTGAATATACCGGTTTCTTAGAGACGTATTTTCAAGATCTGTACTGAGGCGTACATGAGTAATTTTGAGCATGTAAATTACAGATGTCGGGATCGGGCGGACACCATGCATTTCCCGTAAACTTCCTCCATGCTGTTACGTCTCGCCTACAGCGCGCGGTATAGCCGGCGCGGATGCACCGGATGCCGCGGCTTCGTTCATCGCTGCCGCAACGCCTCCCGCCAAGCGCGTCCAGGCAGGTTTCAGTGCCACGTGTCGTCGTGCGTGCGTGTGTGTGTGTGTGCATGCTGGTGCCCACGCTTGTCAAAGCGCGGCAGCCGCGGAGAGGAGCTCCCCAACTGGGAGGCGAGGAGGTCTGACCGGCGCCGGCCCGGCGGACGCGCCCGTCACGTCTGTTCATGTCCGTGCGTCGCCGTCTTGTGCGACTCATCCCAAGCCGCTCCTTCTTGCCCTCGACTCCGAGGGTATATAAAGAGAGCTGCCCCGGACGCCAAGGAGAGACTTCGATTCCTTCCTTCGAGTAACGTGGTCGCCCTGACCGGCTGCTCTTTTGAGATGCCAGAATAAATAAGTTGTTCTGTTGCCAGTCGACTCATCCTTTGCCGGGACCTTCGGATGTTTCCAGCTTTGCCCCAGGCCGCCAGGCCAACGCTACCCTTGGGGCTTGCAACCCAAATGCAACAACTGGTTGCCAGCGGTGAGATCCCGACAACGGAGGCCAGCAGCGAAGATATGCGGTCAACTGTATGCTGAGCAGCTCAACGACCATCCGGGAGCAGTGCAACGAGCCCTGTGTGATGACTGGTTGCCTGCAGCGGAACGACTGCGCTGAATTCTTGGCTGCGAGGTTTGGTGAGTGCGGGACTTTCTTCTTCTGAGTTTTGCCAGGCTTTTGTTAGTGTCAGAAACAGAGCTGGTAATTGTGTTGTCGTTGCTGCCGGGTTAGTTTGCGGCAAGACAATAGTAGGCAGTAGAGAAAGCAGCATTCGGAGCAGCCATGGATTTGAAGTCGTTGCGCAAACCGAAATTGCTGGAGCTTGCAAGAGAGTTGGGTCTGGATGTCTCAGACAAACTCAGAAAACCAGAACTGCTAAGGGCTATTCTTGAGTTGGAGGCTGAGGATGACGAGCTGTCGGAATGCCTTGAGAGCATTGAGGAGAGGGAGCAAAGAGAGGAGCGCGAACGTAAAGAGCAGAAAGACGAGCGCGAACGTAAAGAGCAAAAAGAGAAAGAAGAGCGCGCTTTGGAAATGAAGCGTCTCGAGGTAGAGATGGAACGCGCTCGTAATGGAAGTCAGGCACACGGTGCAGGAGAACGGGTATCGTTCAAAATGACTGACCTGATGCGGCCGTTTAAGCTTGGAGAGGACATTGGTTTGTTCCTGGTTAACTTTGAGCGAACGTGCGAGAAGCAAGGGTTCTCTCGGGAAACGTGGCCACAGCGCTTGCTCACTTTGTTACCCGCCGAAGCGGCCGACGTAGTAGCTCGCTTGAAGAGAGAGGAGGCAGAGGATTTCGACCAAGTGAAATCAAGTCTGCTAAAAAAGTACAGGCTGTCAGCGGAGGCGTTCCGTCGGAAGTTTCGGGAAAATGAAAAAGGCAGAAATGAGTCATATACAGAGTTTGCCTACAGGCATATGTCAAACATGCAGGAGTGGCTCAAAGAAGAGAAAGCGTTTGGTGACCACGAGAAAATTCTGCAGTGTTTCGGGCTGGAACAGTTTCATAGTCGGTTACCTGAGAACGTGCGGTACTGGGTCTTGGATAGGCCAGACGTTAGTACAGTGGCTAAAGCCGCCGAGCTAGCCGAGGAGTTTGTGACGCGTCGGGCTCGCGGAGCTAAGGACGGTCAAAAGGGTGAATTTGGCTCCAAGTCTGAGAGGCCGAAGTTCACACCCATGAGAGCAAGGGGGGACACACGTAGTGCGGATGCGAGTGAAAGCAGTCCGACCGAACGTAAGGAGACGGCGGCAGCCGAAGCCGAACGCAGAAAGCGGTTCGAGAGGAGGCAAGCGCGCGTGTGTTATACGTGCCAGAAGCCGGGTCACTTTTCGGCGCAGTGTCCAGAAACAAAAAGAGAAGTCGTGTGTTTGTCATTATGTAGCACTGACGAGAACATGAAGCTTCTCGAGCCTTACATGCGAGACTTCCTCGTGAACGGGAAAGAGTGCCGGGTGCTTCGTGATTCCGCAGCTACAATGGATGTAGTTCACCCCTCTTACGTAGAACCCGATATGTTCACGGGCGAGTGCGCATGGATCAAGCAAGCCTTGGAAGCTCATAGCGTGTGTCTGCCCGTAGCAAAAGTGCTTATTGAAGGACCTTTCGGAGCACTTGAGACGGAGGCCGTAGTGTCATCTATGCTGCCCCCCCAGTACCCGTACCTATTTTCGAACCGGTCCGATCACCTCCTGCGCGAGAAGGGTCTTTTGTTTGGTGAGGCTAGCGTTCAGGCCTTAACCAGATCGAGAGTTCGGGAGCTCGCTGCAAAGGCGGTAGTTGCGGGGCCGACGTTGTCGAACAATGAAAAAGAGTCGGAGGCGCAGCAAGCTGATATTCCGAGCACGTCCGAACTGGATAAAATTGAGCCTGTAGCGTTGAAGGCACCAGGTACTGGAGATGAAATGCCCGACACGGGAAAGTTAGAAGAGCTTCCGGTCGAGCTTCCGGGACTAAGCTCAGTGACGAACAGGGAAGACACCGATCAGGTCATTAGTGACTTAATCGGTAAAGCACCGCTGTCGCCTGAGCAGAAAACCGAACTACACCAACTCTTACAAGAGTTTCAAGGTCAGTTCTCTGAGAGGCCTGGTAGGACTTCTGTCCTTACTCATGATATAGAACTTACCTCCCCAGAGCCAGTACGATCCAAGGCGTACCGGGTGTCACCCCGCCAGCGCGATATTATGGAGGCCGAGGTAAAGAAAATGCTACAGCTCGGAGTTATTGAGGCGGGTGAGAGTGATTATACCTCCCCTTTGATTTTAGTTGAGGTACCGGGCAAGGAACCTCGTCCTTGCGTCGACTACCGCAGGCTTAATTCCATTACTAAGGATCAAATTTATCCGATCCCTAACATCGAGGAGCGCCTTGAGAAAGTTAGTAGCGCTCAGTTTATTTCCACCCTAGATCTTGTCAGGGGTTATTGGCAGGTTCCACTTACAGAAGAGGCTAGTAGGTATGCGGCGTTCATTTCACCAATGGGAACATTCCGTCCTAAAGTTTTGAGTTTTGGTTTGAAGAACGCGCCATACTGCTTTTCAAGCCTCATGGACAAAGTGTTGCGGGGACAGGAAGAATTCGCTTTACCGTATTTAGACGACGTAGCGATATTCTCCGCATCCTGGTCTGAGCATATGGCACACTTGCGGGCAGTGCTAACCCGCCTGCGCGAAGCGGGCTTGACAATCAAGGCTCCCAAGTGCCAATTAGCACAGGCCGAGGTTGTCTACCTCGGTCACGTGATTGGACAGGGTCGTCGCCGCCCCTCTGAAATAAAGGTGGCCGCTGTGCGAGACTTCCCGCAACCGCGCACGAAGACCGATATTCGGTCGTTCTTAGGTGTCGCCGGCTACTATCAGAGGTACATCCCCAGGTACTCCGATATCGCGGCTCCCCTGACGGATGCTCTAAGAAAAACAGAGCCCCAAACAGTCGTCTGGAGCGAGACAAAGGAAAGAGCTTTTAGCGCCCTAAAGAGCGCCCTAACAAGCCAGCCTGTGCTACGATCGCCAGACTACACAAAAGGGTTCGTTGTTCAGTGCGATGCTAGTGAGCGAGGCATGGGCGTTGTACTGTGCCAAAGGGACAATGGAGAAGTGGAACACCCCGTCCTGTATGCTAGTCGTAAGCTGACCTGTCGTGAGCAGGCGTACAGCGCCACTGAGAAAGAGTGTGCGTGTCTCGTGTGGGCCGTTCAGAAATTGTCATGCTACCTAGCCGGCTCGAGGTTTATCATTGAGACGGATCACTGCCCTCTCCAATGGCTGCAGACCATATCTCCCAAAAATGGCCGCCTCCTGCGCTGGAGCCTCGCTTTGCAACAATATTCCTTTGAGGTGCGTTACAAAAAGGGGAGTCTCAACGGTAACGCCGATGGCTTAAGTCGAAGCCCCTAACGTAGGAATCCGCCTCAAAGTTGTTGGTTACTGATGTTTTCTTCCTGAGGCAGGATTTTTAACATATTGCTTTTGTTTAGTGTTTCAAAGTGATTATGTGCTTTCTAGTGCACTTTTCCAATTTGTGGACGCGTTCTGAGTGCTGCTTGACTACTGTAAGGAACTAGGCAGTAGTATAAAAGGGGAAAGAGCCTGGCAGAGCTTAGTGAGGGTTGTCTCGTGCTTGCTGACTGAGCGGTTGCGTTTCGGCGTAGTTCTAACGCTTGCTGGGAACGAGCACAAAAATGGCAACTCTCCTGAAGTGACTTTGCAGTGCCCTGTGTGATCCTGAACCTGAGAACGAGGCCTTCTCTGTGCGCTGCGCTCAAGCAACGTCGAGGGACGACCGGTTTCGATTATGAGCATCATCGAGCGACATCCCTCTGGACAGCGGATGCAGTCCCCTGACCATCGGGATCTCCTTCTCCCGGCGGGGCGGTCTGTTAGGTCTCGCCTACGAGCGCGCGGTATAGCCGGCGCTGATGCACCGGATGCCGCGGCTTAGTTCATCGCTGCCGCAACGCCTCCCGCCAAGCGCGTCCAGGCAGGTTTCAGTGCCACGTGTCGTCGTGCGTGCGTGTGTGTGTGTGTGCATGCTGGTGCCCACGCTTGTCAAAGCGCGGCAGCCGGGGAGAGGAGCTCCCCAACTGGGAGGCGAGGAGGTCTGACCGGCGCCGGCCCGGCGGACGCGCCCGTCACGTCTGTTCATGTCCGTGCGTCGCCGTCTTGTGCGACTCATCCCAAGCCGCTCCTTCTTGCCCTCGACTCCGAGGGTATATAAAGAGAGCTGCCCCGGACGCCAAGGAGAGACTTCGATTCCTTCCTTCGAGTAACGTGGTCGCCCTGACCGGCTGCTCTTTTGAGATGCCAGAATAAATAAGTTGTTCTGTTGCCAGTCGACTCATCCTTTGCCGGGACCTTCGGATGTTTCCAGCTTTGCCCCAGGCCGCCAGGCCAACGCTACCCTTGGGGCTTGCAACCCAAATGCAACAATGCTTAGCGTGCAGGCGTAGCGCTATCGTGTGGCACCCACTGAAACCCTTATCGCCATGCGTGGCGCTGGCCCGGCAGATCGCACGCGCCTAGAGGACCTTTCTGCGTCGCAGTAGTGTATGTCGTTTCTGAATAGGTGATATGGAACCGCAGCCGTCTACGAGTGCTAATGTGGAGCAGCGTCTGTGTTGTTTTCAGAAGCCTCCTAGAGACATAGAGCGATTTCGCCAACGGGCAAGGGGATGGCGTTCCATGGACTCCTTGGCAGCGCTGCAACACGATGTTGGGTACCGATCTTAAAGGCGAAGCTTAAGCGTCCTCCAAGTTTCTGAGAGGCGCTGTTCGCTCCGGCAGACGTCAAATGCGCGTCATTGACCATGCATTTTTCTTTCTTCTTTGTGCGTGCGCCGATAGCCCCGAGTAGGTGTCTGACCTTGGCTGACCGTGTAGGTGAAATTGACGGAACCAGCCGTTCTCTGGGTTTGCACATCAGGAATAGAGCTTTCATTATAAAAAGAATATTTGTGTTGCAGCGGAATAATCTATTACGGCATGGAATGCCACTGCCGAAGCAATAACATAAAAACTTGGTTTGGTTTACGTAAGCTTATACAAGCAAATTAGAAGATCCAATGATTTTAAATGAAATAGCAACCAGAGCTTCTTTGCAATGTAGGTGGGAAGTCTTCAAAGGAAGTGTTTCATTGCGTGCGCGGTAGGGATCGAACCCGACCGGGGTGGCCGCGTTTCGATGAAGACGAAACACTAAGCCGCATTCGGAAAAAGGTGTGAGATAGTTGCCAGGATGACCGAGTCAATGGCCAGGTGGTTACATTCGCCTTTATTAATGTAAGATTGAATGATAACTAGAACCGCTAGGTTGAAGGAAAAATAACAGTTCCTTAACACAAACACACCGCTGTCCAAAATGTGAATGCAAACCCTCCCCACCAGTCTGTGGTTCTTCGTGATATAAATGCTAGAATTGTGTTTAACCAAACCGCAGATCTTGAAGCCGTCTCGAACAATGTTCCGAAATAGTTACAACCAATGAAACACATGTATTCCGCCTAGTACTGTCCATAATAGCATTTTCCCGCGAGGTTACTCAGTATTGCACAAGAATGCATGCTCACGTGGCGGATGCGTCACTGCTTTGCCCAGCGAGCATCTGCGCATGCCGCCATTACCCGCTTTTGCTGACGCAGTCACTGTGGGGCAACACCGAAACGCAGCAGTGTTAGGTGCACATTGGGATCGCGCACCGTACCCCAACTGCTGGATCTGAAGTATTGAAAAATCTTTAAGCATACAGAACACAACATACGTGGCCACAAAAAAATTTTTCTTACCGGCGCCCGTGTGCTGTGCGATGTCAGTGCACGTTAAAGATTCCCAGGTGGTCGAAATTATTCCGGAGCCCTCCACTACGGACCTATTCGTTCCTATCTTCTTTCACTCCCTCCTTTATCCCTTCCCTTACGGCGCGGTTCAGGTGTCCAACGATATATGAGACAGATACTGCGCCATTTCCATTACACCAAAAACCAATTATTATTATTATTATTATTATTATTATTACCGGCGATTTCTTTCTTAATGGCTTAGTTTGGTTTTTCTAGGAAATCTTACGCGCAATACTACATTTTATGACATGTTTCTTCACATCGCATTCAATTTTTATCTTCGACAGATTATCCAGAAGTCTACATACGCCGTTACAACCAGTAACAGCATAGTATCATTACAGGCAGTCATTCACAACATTGCAGCCAATTTATTCACGTATGAGGTCTGAGAATTAAGGCCTGTATGACCACCCCAATTACAGATTATAAGCATAGCAGCTATTTCTGATATAGCACACAAAATCTGTATTCCTCCACTGTTACGGGCGCGGTGATAAATAAAATCCATGTGTCGTGTTTACATTCGGGCAAGCGTAGACGACGTGGGTTTTCTCTACATGCCCCATTAATCTTAGTCCCAAATGAAGACTAATATTCATTTTATAACTACCACAATTGCGCTGCTTATATAAGGGTGGATGCAGATGAGGTCGTGTGTGTGTTGAAACGCAGAGGTGAGCGCTGCTTATAGCACTACATTTCCCTGGAGAAAAAAAAGCGAACCAGAAAAAGCGGTTCCGTGTATATTTCGAGACATAATTCGTTTTAACCTTAAGGTCATCAGGCTGAGAAAGCTACAAAACATAGATAGTACTCAGTAAGAAATTAAGATCTACATTCAAACAAGCCAAACTTATACAGCTGCGTAGGAAGCTCAGTAAATTTATACGAATTGCGCAAAAAAAGTTCTAGCGATATACAGTGATTGAAAGCACAGCAAGGTTCCTTTGCCATTACCATAAACTCTATACAGACCACGTGACTTTGATGACTCTCAAAGTTCAGTGCTTACGACTGACAATGGTTTTTTTACCACGAGTTATAGCGCCATCTCAACTGCCTTGCAACTGCCTTGGAAGAAATGGCTTTATCGGAACTAGCAATTCTGCTGTAATTCTTAGTTTCGACACTATAATGTCTAGTGGCCCCAACAATTTACCGAAGAAAACCTTTACAATATCAACATAGCGGAATGCGAAGTACTTGCTTCACAATTAAGGGAGAGTTGAGCAAAACGCGGCTCGAATTTGCAAATCGTCGCCATTATTTTTGTTATTAAATAATATAATAAAAACAAATAGTGCCAAATTATTTCGTAGCGACATAGGATCACGCTCACCAAAATTGAAAAGTTCCGCGCAATATAAAAGCACTAAATTCTAATTAAATCCAAGATTTCAAAATGTCCCATCTCGCTTAACCCTATTGGGCAAAATGAAACAATGTACAGGGGCAGAAGGAGACGCCCTTCCAAAAACAGCGTATTTTTTACCTTTACTATGAATTCACACGCATTCATTGGCATTACGGACATCTAGAGAATCTCTGCGAGCCTACACGCATCCCAGACGCTGCACTGAGATCGAACCCGGAACTTTTTCGCTCAATAGCACATTTCAGAACGCGTAGTTCCACTGCCGGGCTCTGAGTGCAGACCGACTTCGCGATGTTTTTGGATTTAAAACCCTGACCTCAACTTTTTTTTGTTTTAGTTCCACAGTTGTTGGTCTACCTGCCAGCCTTGGTGAATAGACATACGATTTCTTTCCACTCATGGTGCGTGAACACAAGCTTTTTAATCTCAATGTCGGCAGTTCCCAACAGAGCTTGCTCCATTTTCATCCTGCTGTACAAATTAATGCACATGCCCTGCGTACAGAGAGCGACGCTGACGCTCGCACTACTTATGCAGTTTCATCTTTTCACGTCGCCTTATCGCTTTCACTGTTCGGTGGTCGGGACTTATGGGAGCATCGAAACGCTTGATGTGACCGGCGGCGTTTCCATTTGTGCAGACCTTCCTTTATGTTTTCTGCATTCTACTTTGCATTCATAGTTTGTCTTTTATACATTCCGACCATCTTCGGGAGGGCTATAACATAGAGCTTTCGAGCAAGTAATAAAACCATTACGTTTGCTTCAATACCATTAGAACATCACAACGCCGCGGTTTCCCCCAGATATCATCCTGCGAAAATAATTCCATTTTAATTACCTCTACGTAACAATTCTTAAACTTTGCATATTATGAGAGAAATAACCTCCTGTAGTTACTGAACACTTCCGTCAGCCTAGGAGGCTGTTTTGATTAAACTGCAAAGTTTTTAAAATATGTCGTCCAAGGTTTCGCGTCTTTCTGTCCACTCTGTCGTTCACCGACGCTCATTTCTCAATTTGTTCTCCTTAGAATTCGCCAATGTGGTAGACCTTAAGATGTACTTTAGAGGACATGTGTGTATCATATCGCACACATGTAGCGTTAATATCAAAGCTCATTCAAAGGACAAAGCGCTCTAAGTAACAAAATATCACGATTCGCCCCATTCTCCGTATACCTATAAAAAGGTTGAGACAGCGGCACTATAACTTCTGAGTGGAAACTCGCTCGTGTTATTTCTACCCATAAAAGAGAAAATATTATTATTTTGTCTAACTACACGACGATATCTTTAACCTGCTAAATGCGACTAAATGTGGAGCAGATCACACCGAAGCATATTACGACCTTTGTAGAAGCTAAAAACTTAAGTAGGGGTAACCATTATGGCTTTAGCAAAGTTGCAGCCGTGAAAGCGTCACTAATAGAATCAATTTATAAATTTCTCTAGCATTAGACCATCCGGGACAAATGCATTTTGTATTCTAGACTTACCTAAAGCATTCAATCACGTCTCGCATTCTAGGCTTCTCAATTAATTGGACAGTCGTCTTGGCACTGATAAGAAACTAATCAATTAAAGGTGTATTTGTCGCGCCCGTTACTAACAAGTATCTGTAGGTAGCCAGCCTATCTACTTAACACAGGTGCCTTCCGGCGCCTTTAAAGGAACAGTTTCGGATGGCATTCTCTTAGCCCTTTTCATCATTCATATTGCAGGTAATGTCGACGCTACTACTAATACTAACAATATACTTGCGCAGGTATCATGTTGGTGCTAGACATGGTATATTGCTAACGCAAACAGAAAACTCTGATTTAAATAGAAAAAGGGAGTCTTTTCTTTTCCAGTATCAAACTGAGAACTACAAAGTATAGAAGGTTCTCAATTAAAATATATTTCCATATTAATCACTGCGGACCTTAAATGCAAGAAACGTGTGTCATATGTTACTAGCAAACCCCTTGTCCACACTTTTCTTGAAACCCACGTATAAAGCCGCCTCACCTTGCACAAAACTGCTCGCATATGGCTCACTAGTCAGAACAGTGTACGAGTATGGCATTGCATCTTGCTTTTGATAGAAACACGATTCCATAACAATATTTGAAAGCACTCAGCGCAAAGAAACCAGAATCATTTGCTTTTTATGATATTTGCAATCCTGGCTAAGGTTGGTTTACACAAACATTTGCAAGTGGGCTAAATTTCAGTGTAACAGCTTTAAGTGCGTTAGCTCCTAATATTCGGAATTGAACGTTTCTTGCCCGTCTGAGATTTCAAGATGGCCGCTGATCACGTAATCAAATCTCGGATCAGCAAAATGTGACCCCCCTCACAAGACCGCCTCCGCGCAATCGTTGTGCTGGCATGGCGCGCGGTTTATTCCCTAACCTGGCGTTCCGCTATATATATATATATATATATATATATATATATATATATATATATATATATATATATATATATATTGTGTAAAGAAGCAAATCAGGCGCACAAGAAGAGGGCAGGCAAAATCTTTGTTGACACAGCGTAGCTCCAAGCCACGAGTTCGAGAGCGTCAGCTTCGTCTTCTTCGCAAACTGAACTGCGTCAGCTTCGTCTTTTTCAGCTTTCTATCCTTCGGCGGCACTGGCCGCTGGGGCAGCAAACCCCAATTGTATGTCTTACATTATCCCCGGGGTGAAAAGGCGCCATCCTGGCGGCCTAAGGGCACGAGATGATAGCGGGGTCGTAGTAGGGTTTCCGGCGGTCGAAGTGGACGATTTCGCGGCTGCGGCGTCGATGATCAGGCGAAGGCGTGAGGGGCTCGACGAGGTAGTTAACTGGAGATGTCTGCTGAACTACGCGATAGAGGCCGTGGTATTTGCTTAGCAGTTTTGTCGACAGGCCCGGGCTGGAGGAAGGCACCAAAAGCCAAACTAAGGAGTCGGGAAGGTAAGCCGGCGGCAGACAGGTAGAAGTGGCGCGGGCACTTATTCTATCGGTACTGATCGTGGGCACTAAAGGAACGGGCGAGTTGACGGCATTCTTCGGCATGCGCAGCAGCTTGAGAGACGGTTGTAAATACAGAAGAATCTGGGCGGTAAAGGAGTATGGTGTCCATAATTCAAGATGGCTCCCGGCCGTAGAGAAGAAAATACGGGGAAAAACCAGTAGTTGCTTGCATTGCAGAATTGTAAGCATAGGTAACGAATGGTAGAATGCGGTCCCAGTTGGAGTGATCGGATGAAATGTACTTGTCCATCATGTCGCCGATGGTCCGGTTAAAGCGCTCGGTCATGCCGTTCGTATGGGGATGGTAAGGTGAAGTTGTACGGTGGAGGATGTGACACTCCCGAAGAAGGGCCTCCAGGATGCCGGACAAGAAGACGCGACCTCGGTCGCTGAGCAATTCCTGAGGCGCACCGTGGCGAAGAATGATGTTTTGAAGTATGAAACCGGCGACGTCGGAGGCCGTTGCAGCTGGTAACGGGGAAGTTTCCGCATAGCGTGTGAGATGATCTATGGCGACAATGATACGACGGTGCCCAGCAGAAGTGCTAGGAAGAGAGCCGTAAAGGTCGATTCCAACACGGTCGACAGGGCGGGCCGGACAAGGTAAAGGTTGCAGAGGAGCCGATGAGTGCTGTGGTGGGTCCTTGCGCCGCTGACATTCGAAGCAAGAGCGGACGTACTGACGGACAGAACCGTACATGCCTCGCCAATAATACCGAAGACGTAGGCGGGTAAAAGTTTTCAGCAGACCGGCATGAGCGCATTGCGGGTCGTCATGATAACAAGCACAAATAGCGGAGCGGAGATGCAGGGGAATCACGAGCAGCCATCTGCGACCATCTGGTAGGTAGTTGCGACGGTACAGCAGCTGGTCGCGGACGACGAAGTGACGGGCTTGACGACGGAGTCCTCTAGAGGGGGAGCTGGCAGAGCGGTTGGCTAAGATATCGAAAATAGAAGCTATCCAAGGATCCTTGCGTTGCTCAGAAGCCATATCAATGGTATTGAAAGAAGGCGTGAGGCTAGAAATAGAGGCTTGGTAGAGTTCAGAAGACACAGGGAAGCGTGAGAGGGCGTCAGCATCGGAGTGTTTGCGTCCGGAGCGGTAAATGACATGAATGTTGTAGTCTTGTAATCGGAGAACCCAACGAGCGAGGTGGCCGGAAGGATCCTTGAGTGACGACAGCCAGCAAAGGGCATGGTGATCTATGATGACAGCGAAGGGGCGCCCATATAAGTAAGGAGGAAATTTTGTGATTGCCCAAATAATTGCCAAACATTCTTTTTCCATGACGGAAAAATTAGTCTCCGCTTTTGTGAGTGCACGGCTTGCATAAGCAATGACGTACTCATTGAAGCCAGGTTTCCGCTGAGAAAGAACGGCACCCAGACCGATGCCGCTGGCATCCGTGTAGAGTTCTGTAGGGGCGGAAGGGTCGAAATGGCGCAAGGTCGGAGGGGATGTGAGAAGATGGCGCAGCATGGCAAAAGCTTCGTCGCATGCAGTGGACCAGGCCGGTAAGTCGTGACCGCAGGCGAGTTGTTGTGCCATTGGTGCGATAATTGCAGCAAAATTCTTGACGAACCGACGAAAATACGAGCAAAGTCCAATAAAACTTCTAAGTTCTTTCAGGGAGGTGGGCTTCGGGAAATCAGCAACTGCTCGTAGCTTGGCAGGGTCCAGGAGGACACCATCCTTGGACACGACGTAGCCTAAGATAGTCAGTTGTCGGGCGCCGAAGTGACACTGCTTCAAATTAAAGGGACACTGAGGAGAAATTGAAGTTGGCTTGTATCCATAGAATAGCAGCTCCTGATCACAAAAACGCCACTCTTCCTGAAAACAAAGCTCTTGTAATGTAGAAAATAGCAAGAACCAAAATACAGGTATCGCCGCCACAGGCCAATCTCGCAAGTACAAGCGTGATGACTTCCTTGGACAAGAGGCGCCACCTTCGAGGAATTTTCCTTATTTCATGGTAGTCACGAATCTCTGAGGTTTGCAAAGGAAGGTTGCGCACAGCACCGCTAGCCGTCAGAAATCAGGGAGTCTGCGTTTACGTCAAGACTCACGTCACTCCGTTCTGTGACATCATAAGAGTTGCCGTGGCGTCATAAGAGCTTTCTGAGTTTGAATCAGAGGGGCGGGAAAAACTTTTTCAACTTCGAATCCAAATTTCTTTGCAATAAATGCATCTTTCGCGCCCGGACAAGCGGCAACAAAGCCATGAAATGGCGAACTGTCAGATTTTGCTAACAAAAAAATTGATAGAGTTCTCCTCAGTGTCCCTTTAAGCTGCAGGCCAGCGTCACTGAGACACTGAAGGACACTCTCAAGACGATAAAGAAGAGAAGGAAAATCCGGGGAGAATACGACAACATCGTCCAAGTAGCAGAGGCATGTTTTCCATTTCAGTCCGCGTAGGATGTTGTCCATCATGCGCTCTAAAGTTGCAGGCGCGTTGCAGAGACCGAAGGGCATCACATTAAATTCATACAGCCCATCAGGCGTGATGGAAGCTGTTCTCGGGCGACCAGCTTCGGCCATCGGCACCTGCCAGTATCCAGAGCGCAGATCTAACGAAGAAACGTACTCTGCCCCTTGCAGGCAGTCAAGCGCGTCATCTATACGAGGCAGGGGGTAGACGTCTTTGCGAGTAATTTTGTTTAGCCGGCGGTAGCCTACGCAGAATCTAATGGAACCGTCCTTTTTCTTGACGAGTACAACGGGAGAAGCCCACGGGCTGTGAGAGGGCTGGATCACTCCACGGTGTAGCATGTCGCTCACCTGATCATCAATTATGCGGCGCTCAGCAGAGGAGACGCGGTAAGGGCGCTGGCGCAAAGGTCAATGTGTTCCAGTGTCGATATGGTGGCGAGCCGCTGTTGCATGACCCAAGGTGTCTCGATGAGAATCGAAAGACGCATGAAAGCGCTGAAGCAAGGCGACAAGCTGGGCGCGTTGGAGAGGTGGCAGAGCGGCATCGACGGAATCGGCAAGCCGGTCGGGTGAGGTCTGATTGGTTGCGACGATGGGAGAAGTGAGGGCATTGATGTCATACGCGGGAGGGTAATCCGGAACGGGTGAAGCGTCATCGAGATCGACGACATCAACCGTGCCAAGCGATTCTCCCCGAAATAAAGTGGTCGAGATAGGCAACGGGTTCGCAACGTAACGGGCGCTACAACCACCAGAAATTGTGAGCACAGCATGCGGGAGCATGAGAGATTTGCGGTGCGCAAAAAGGGGGGAAAGGGCGAAAAAAGGACAGTAGCGTCAGAGAGTGCAGCACAAGTAAGGGGCACAAGAACAGAAGAGAAAGCCGGCACGTCGGTGTTGTCAGTGGAGATAATATGCGCGGCAGTAGCAGGGGAGGCGTCCACAAGAGTATCACACAGCGGCAACAAATCAATTTGAGCACGTGTACAGTCGATGATTGCCTGATGCGCGGACAGAAAGTCCCAACCGAGGATGATGTCGTGAGAGGAGCGGGCAAGAACGAAGAACTCAATGGTGTAGGAGAGGCCTTGGATGATGAGGC
>JARKHS020000629.1:85000-90402 GCA_030143305.2 Amblyomma americanum | reverse complement strand
AATTTATACGAATTGCGCAAAAAAAGTTCTAGCGATATACAGTGATTGAAAGCACAGCAAGGTTCCTTTGCCATTACCATAAACTCTATACAGACCACGTGACTTTGATGACTCTCAAAGTTCAGTGCTTACGACTGACAATGGTTTTTTTACCACGAGTTATAGCGCCATCTCAACTGCCTTGCAACTGCCTTGGAAGAAATGGCTTTATCGGAACTAGCAATTCTGCTGTAATTCTTAGTTTCGACACTATAATGTCTAGTGGCCCCAACAATTTACCGAAGAAAACCTTTACAATATCAACATAGCGGAATGCGAAGTACTTGCTTCACAATTAAGGGAGAGTTGAGCAAAACGCGGCTCGAATTTGCAAATCGTCGCCATTATTTTTGTTATTAAATAATATAATAAAAACAAATAGTGCCAAATTATTTCGTAGCGACATAGGATCACGCTCACCAAAATTGAAAAGTTCCGCGCAATATAAAAGCACTAAATTCTAATTAAATCCAAGATTTCAAAATGTCCCATCTCGCTTAACCCTATTGGGCAAAATGAAACAATGTACAGGGGCAGAAGGAGACGCCCTTCCAAAAACAGCGTATTTTTTACCTTTACTATGAATTCACACGCATTCATTGGCATTACGGACATCTAGAGAATCTCTGCGAGCCTACACGCATCCCAGACGCTGCACTGAGATCGAACCCGGAACTTTTTCGCTCAATAGCACATTTCAGAACGCGTAGTTCCACTGCCGGGCTCTGAGTGCAGACCGACTTCGCGATGTTTTTGGATTTAAAACCCTGACCTCAACTTTTTTTTGTTTTAGTTCCACAGTTGTTGGTCTACCTGCCAGCCTTGGTGAATAGACATACGATTTCTTTCCACTCATGGTGCGTGAACACAAGCTTTTTAATCTCAATGTCGGCAGTTCCCAACAGAGCTTGCTCCATTTTCATCCTGCTGTACAAATTAATGCACATGCCCTGCGTACAGAGAGCGACGCTGACGCTCGCACTACTTATGCAGTTTCATCTTTTCACGTCGCCTTATCGCTTTCACTGTTCGGTGGTCGGGACTTATGGGAGCATCGAAACGCTTGATGTGACCGGCGGCGTTTCCATTTGTGCAGACCTTCCTTTATGTTTTCTGCATTCTACTTTGCATTCATAGTTTGTCTTTTATACATTCCGACCATCTTCGGGAGGGCTATAACATAGAGCTTTCGAGCAAGTAATAAAACCATTACGTTTGCTTCAATACCATTAGAACATCACAACGCCGCGGTTTCCCCCAGATATCATCCTGCGAAAATAATTCCATTTTAATTACCTCTACGTAACAATTCTTAAACTTTGCATATTATGAGAGAAATAACCTCCTGTAGTTACTGAACACTTCCGTCAGCCTAGGAGGCTGTTTTGATTAAACTGCAAAGTTTTTAAAATATGTCGTCCAAGGTTTCGCGTCTTTCTGTCCACTCTGTCGTTCACCGACGCTCATTTCTCAATTTGTTCTCCTTAGAATTCGCCAATGTGGTAGACCTTAAGATGTACTTTAGAGGACATGTGTGTATCATATCGCACACATGTAGCGTTAATATCAAAGCTCATTCAAAGGACAAAGCGCTCTAAGTAACAAAATATCACGATTCGCCCCATTCTCCGTATACCTATAAAAAGGTTGAGACAGCGGCACTATAACTTCTGAGTGGAAACTCGCTCGTGTTATTTCTACCCATAAAAGAGAAAATATTATTATTTTGTCTAACTACACGACGATATCTTTAACCTGCTAAATGCGACTAAATGTGGAGCAGATCACACCGAAGCATATTACGACCTTTGTAGAAGCTAAAAACTTAAGTAGGGGTAACCATTATGGCTTTAGCAAAGTTGCAGCCGTGAAAGCGTCACTAATAGAATCAATTTATAAATTTCTCTAGCATTAGACCATCCGGGACAAATGCATTTTGTATTCTAGACTTACCTAAAGCATTCAATCACGTCTCGCATTCTAGGCTTCTCAATTAATTGGACAGTCGTCTTGGCACTGATAAGAAACTAATCAATTAAAGGTGTATTTGTCGCGCCCGTTACTAACAAGTATCTGTAGGTAGCCAGCCTATCTACTTAACACAGGTGCCTTCCGGCGCCTTTAAAGGAACAGTTTCGGATGGCATTCTCTTAGCCCTTTTCATCATTCATATTGCAGGTAATGTCGACGCTACTACTAATACTAACAATATACTTGCGCAGGTATCATGTTGGTGCTAGACATGGTATATTGCTAACGCAAACAGAAAACTCTGATTTAAATAGAAAAAGGGAGTCTTTTCTTTTCCAGTATCAAACTGAGAACTACAAAGTATAGAAGGTTCTCAATTAAAATATATTTCCATATTAATCACTGCGGACCTTAAATGCAAGAAACGTGTGTCATATGTTACTAGCAAACCCCTTGTCCACACTTTTCTTGAAACCCACGTATAAAGCCGCCTCACCTTGCACAAAACTGCTCGCATATGGCTCACTAGTCAGAACAGTGTACGAGTATGGCATTGCATCTTGCTTTTGATAGAAACACGATTCCATAACAATATTTGAAAGCACTCAGCGCAAAGAAACCAGAATCATTTGCTTTTTATGATATTTGCAATCCTGGCTAAGGTTGGTTTACACAAACATTTGCAAGTGGGCTAAATTTCAGTGTAACAGCTTTAAGTGCGTTAGCTCCTAATATTCGGAATTGAACGTTTCTTGCCCGTCTGAGATTTCAAGATGGCCGCTGATCACGTAATCAAATCTCGGATCAGCAAAATGTGACCCCCCTCACAAGACCGCCTCCGCGCAATCGTTGTGCTGGCATGGCGCGCGGTTTATTCCCTAACCTGGCGTTCCGCTATATATATATATATATATATATATATATATATATATATATATATATATATATATATATATATATTGTGTAAAGAAGCAAATCAGGCGCACAAGAAGAGGGCAGGCAAAATCTTTGTTGACACAGCGTAGCTCCAAGCCACGAGTTCGAGAGCGTCAGCTTCGTCTTCTTCGCAAACTGAACTGCGTCAGCTTCGTCTTTTTCAGCTTTCTATCCTTCGGCGGCACTGGCCGCTGGGGCAGCAAACCCCAATTGTATGTCTTACATTATCCCCGGGGTGAAAAGGCGCCATCCTGGCGGCCTAAGGGCACGAGATGATAGCGGGGTCGTAGTAGGGTTTCCGGCGGTCGAAGTGGACGATTTCGCGGCTGCGGCGTCGATGATCAGGCGAAGGCGTGAGGGGCTCGACGAGGTAGTTAACTGGAGATGTCTGCTGAACTACGCGATAGAGGCCGTGGTATTTGCTTAGCAGTTTTGTCGACAGGCCCGGGCTGGAGGAAGGCACCAAAAGCCAAACTAAGGAGTCGGGAAGGTAAGCCGGCGGCAGACAGGTAGAAGTGGCGCGGGCACTTATTCTATCGGTACTGATCGTGGGCACTAAAGGAACGGGCGAGTTGACGGCATTCTTCGGCATGCGCAGCAGCTTGAGAGACGGTTGTAAATACAGAAGAATCTGGGCGGTAAAGGAGTATGGTGTCCATAATTCAAGATGGCTCCCGGCCGTAGAGAAGAAAATACGGGGAAAAACCAGTAGTTGCTTGCATTGCAGAATTGTAAGCATAGGTAACGAATGGTAGAATGCGGTCCCAGTTGGAGTGATCGGATGAAATGTACTTGTCCATCATGTCGCCGATGGTCCGGTTAAAGCGCTCGGTCATGCCGTTCGTATGGGGATGGTAAGGTGAAGTTGTACGGTGGAGGATGTGACACTCCCGAAGAAGGGCCTCCAGGATGCCGGACAAGAAGACGCGACCTCGGTCGCTGAGCAATTCCTGAGGCGCACCGTGGCGAAGAATGATGTTTTGAAGTATGAAACCGGCGACGTCGGAGGCCGTTGCAGCTGGTAACGGGGAAGTTTCCGCATAGCGTGTGAGATGATCTATGGCGACAATGATACGACGGTGCCCAGCAGAAGTGCTAGGAAGAGAGCCGTAAAGGTCGATTCCAACACGGTCGACAGGGCGGGCCGGACAAGGTAAAGGTTGCAGAGGAGCCGATGAGTGCTGTGGTGGGTCCTTGCGCCGCTGACATTCGAAGCAAGAGCGGACGTACTGACGGACAGAACCGTACATGCCTCGCCAATAATACCGAAGACGTAGGCGGGTAAAAGTTTTCAGCAGACCGGCATGAGCGCATTGCGGGTCGTCATGATAACAAGCACAAATAGCGGAGCGGAGATGCAGGGGAATCACGAGCAGCCATCTGCGACCATCTGGTAGGTAGTTGCGACGGTACAGCAGCTGGTCGCGGACGACGAAGTGACGGGCTTGACGACGGAGTCCTCTAGAGGGGGAGCTGGCAGAGCGGTTGGCTAAGATATCGAAAATAGAAGCTATCCAAGGATCCTTGCGTTGCTCAGAAGCCATATCAATGGTATTGAAAGAAGGCGTGAGGCTAGAAATAGAGGCTTGGTAGAGTTCAGAAGACACAGGGAAGCGTGAGAGGGCGTCAGCATCGGAGTGTTTGCGTCCGGAGCGGTAAATGACATGAATGTTGTAGTCTTGTAATCGGAGAACCCAACGAGCGAGGTGGCCGGAAGGATCCTTGAGTGACGACAGCCAGCAAAGGGCATGGTGATCTATGATGACAGCGAAGGGGCGCCCATATAAGTAAGGAGGAAATTTTGTGATTGCCCAAATAATTGCCAAACATTCTTTTTCCATGACGGAAAAATTAGTCTCCGCTTTTGTGAGTGCACGGCTTGCATAAGCAATGACGTACTCATTGAAGCCAGGTTTCCGCTGAGAAAGAACGGCACCCAGACCGATGCCGCTGGCATCCGTGTAGAGTTCTGTAGGGGCGGAAGGGTCGAAATGGCGCAAGGTCGGAGGGGATGTGAGAAGATGGCGCAGCATGGCAAAAGCTTCGTCGCATGCAGTGGACCAGGCCGGTAAGTCGTGACCGCAGGCGAGTTGTTGTGCCATTGGTGCGATAATTGCAGCAAAATTCTTGACGAACCGACGAAAATACGAGCAAAGTCCAATAAAACTTCTAAGTTCTTTCAGGGAGGTGGGCTTCGGGAAATCAGCAACTGCTCGTAGCTTGGCAGGGTCCAGGAGGACACCATCCTTGGACACGACGTAGCCTAAGATAGTCAGTTGTCGGGCGCCGAAGTGACACTGCTTCAAATTAAAGGGACACTGAGGAGAAATTGAAGTTGGCTTGTATCCATAGAATAGCAGCTCCTGATCACAAAAACGCCACTCTTCCTGAAAACAAAGCTCTTGTAATGTAGAAAATAGCAAGAACCAAAATACAGGTATCGCCGCCACAGGCCA
>JARKHS020000629.1:22500-80000 GCA_030143305.2 Amblyomma americanum | reverse complement strand
ATTCCTTCAAGAAAAAGAAAACCTCCGACGCGCCGCGCGAGAACTTCTCCCGTATTGTGGCAGCGACCTCCCATGTGGCCTTGCGCTCTGGGAAGAGGTCTTGCTTCGAAAGTTACGCCTTCGTGTCGCCCTCACCCCAGCGGAAAACTGGTCGTGGCCGCCACAGTAGCATGCGACTTTCGGTGACTCCTGCCTCTTCTGTCCCGCTTCTGTCTGCAAGGCGGACACTAAACATTTTCTTTAGATCGGCACCTCTTTACATGCTATCCGGTAGAAACACTTGCCCCGGTGCGGGCCTCTCCCACGGCGTCCACCAGATATAGACAAATAAATTTTTGGGCCAGACCACCGGAAGTTGCTTTACTTCCGTCAAGAGTCCAACGTGTACCTATACTTGTAAATAGTAGTGTATCCCAAAAGGCACACTGTCGCAATAAAAAATATTGTCTCATTACGATGGCACGTCAGGCTTTTGAGCCGTAATGCGGACGTTTGTATTTAGCATTTGAAAACTACCAATGATGTCTACATTTGATTGTGTCCTATGTTACATTTTGGCATTTCTCGTTTGCTTTCTTGAGCACGTTCATGTGCGCGCAATTTTCGTGCGTTTGGAATATTGTTGCAGATTATTCTAAAAGAGGGGATAGTGTCACAAATTTCGGCGCGCGCATTTAGGAATCCAGCACTGCACAAAATAAAAGTTACCTGCGTAGGCTGTAGAGCCTACAAGAACGAGAAAAAATTCAGTGATGCTCGACGGAGCACGCATACCCTTGCATTTATAAAGTGATAAAGTCTTCACACCAGCCGGAAACTGCGGCCCCAAGCGGAGAGGAAACGACTGCAACTTACTTCAGAACTCTTGGACGGCTGTGACTAACAGCGACGCTCGCCCCTGCAGAAGGCTGAGAGAGCGCTTGGTTTATTTGTTACGTGCGTTTGAGCGCCTGAATTGACGTGCTGTAACTAACAGAGGCGGAACGCGCACATATGAAAAGCAGTGTGAATCCCTGACGTACTTCGACTTTAAAGAGGGGCTCTCGGATTTCTGCGGAGCCATGGCACTGTGAAGCAGCGAGAAGCAGTCTTCGAGACGGCCTGATCTTGACTGTCTGTCAGCGAACTCTCGCAGTTCCCGGCGAACAATTTGTGCTCTTTTTCGTTTGGCTTTCCTGCGCTTTAGTGTACCATTGTCCTGCGATTTCTTTCTCTATTGTAGCTTTTGTCCAGCATTGCTTTCCATGGAATGGTTTGTTTTGGGTCATATATTTGCTGTATGTAGTTTTTTGTTGAGTAAACTTGTGACTCTGGCCCATTCTAGAGCTCTCGACCGGCGAAATCTGGGCACCACACGACCCCCACCTTTTTTCACCTGGTATTTTGATTCCGCTTGAGCCTGCCACGCTTAAATTGAGGACGTCTTCTGTATACGTTCGAGACAGCGACTCCGCACGCCCTAACGTTGTTTGGCTACGCACACTATCGGAAAGCATATGACAGTTAGTCGAAAAAATTCGTAACTTTGACAATTCCGCCATCGCCTGAAGCTCCAGTAGAAGCTATTGGGAAAAACGTGCACCCATCTTTTACGTAAAAATAATGTCTATCAACCCTGGCGCGGCTTCTTGGAAATGAAGAGATATGAATATTATAGAAGCCCTCTTTCACGAACGGGTGGCTTCTCTCTCGCTCAACAAAGCTCCACGCAAAAAGAAAAACCTAATGTTTACGCAGTTTTGTGTGCAGCGGTCTGAGCTTCTTAAGCGGAGAAACTAAAACTGTGCCGAAAGTATTAAACAAAAAAGCGCACGTTTGGCACATTAACAAGAAGTTCAACGTTCTGGAGGATTTTGTAAGACTTACGATCAGAGCAATAAGTTCGAAGACACAAGTTTGCTTGACACTGATAGTCTAATTTCCAAGGACTCCTCTTAGAATGCGAACACACAAAGGAAAACTGGGAGATATTTATTCTATCAAAACACTGAAACCAACTTATGTGCATGGCTTCAGTTACCCAACAGTGACAAGAATAGCGATGTGTGTGTGTTTTGAAACCAAGCTACGCCTTGCCCACAGTCACAGCCTGAGCGAATAGTCGATATGATTTCGACAGTTTTGTTCACTTTGAGTATTTTTAACATTGTTTGGTGTTCTCTTTCCTTCTTTATCGCTGCGTCTGGAACCACAAACTTTTCTATCCAGTGGTTTCGTCTCATATGGCACTTCAGTCTCAATTACACATTTTTATTTTTCGTCACGTATTCTACATGGCAGGTTATTCTCACAACTACTCTTTATCTGAACGCAGATTGGCTCGGTACTTTCTTCTATGCGGCCAGCACCTAGAACCAACAATGGGGAAAGCATGGCTACCTACGTGGCTAAAACCTGGTAAGGCGTTTAGGAAAGATGAATTTTTATTTGAGTAATATATTTTAGCCTGTGTTTGGAGGCTATATAAAGGGTGAATTTTCTTTAACATTTCCAGATGTTTGATTCAAACAATAACAGGGAAAAATTAGCAGTGGTTTAGCTCTTGTTAAACCTGGGGTGACGCGATAACTGCAGCTGGCCGAGGGGAACTCGCTCAGTTGAATCGCAAAGTCAGTCTTTCGTCGCTCTGTTTCGCTGGCCGTTCCTTCTTCATCTTCGTCCCACTGGACACGGCGCATGCGCACTGCGGTGGCAGCTCAGTTTCGCTGCGCCGCCGGCAGCAGCAGCTGCACCGCACCACGTGATCAACACGTCACCAGCCACGGTCACTTGACGCTGAAGGCTCTAAATGCTACTGTAATGTAGCTATCGCTACAAAATTGTGAGATACGTCGGCGCGGTCTGTTAAGCTGAATTTTACATCACGGTGGACAATATGTAGCCTCTTATAGATCACTAATTAGACGAATATTTAACTTAAATAACAAATAAACTTTTAATATTTGACATTAGGGGGCAAGGTTAAATTGCGACACTGATGCTGGTCCAAATCGAAGGAATCCTTGCTTAGTTGGAAATCTTCGTAATCGGCAGTATGGTTCGAAATATCGTGCACAATAAATACGCTTGTGAAAGCTTGTTAAATTGGAATTCCCGAAGTACATGCTTACAAAATAGTGCTCGTGCGCGTGACATCGCCACCGAAATAAAGTTAGGTTAAAAATTAGGGTAAAGTTAGGTACTTAGCACGTAAGGAGGCGCCATTTTATGAATATAGTATGCGGAAAAGTCACCTCATCGAGGTTTTAAATGCGTAATTTTACATTAAAATTTCGAAACACATTGCCGGTGAAGAAAATCTATAAACGTAGTTCACCTTGAGAGTTGACGGCAATCAATTTAGCAATATTACCTTGCCCTTGAAGTCAAAAATAAAAAGTTTTACATGAAACTTTAGTTAACTAATCATTTGATTATTGAACTACATGAGGTACATAAGATCTGTGTTTCTGTAGAAAGTGAATCGGACCGCAGCGACGTATATTTAAGTCACTAAAATAAAAATCTCTATATATTAAGCAATCGTCCTGTGTGCAGTAATCAAATTTTGGGATCAGATTCTCAATGCGTCAAGAAATATCAGGCAAAAAAAAATTCAACAAAGCTTGAAGGGAGGCCACAAGAAAGTAAGACAGGATGCAAGTAAAGAAATTGAAGCACTTTAGCAAACGACGAGCATTTCAAGCTTATGCTACGTTTTTACTTTGCGGGCACTCAGTCACATATTTAATCCAAAGCGTAAAAGGTGACATTCCAAGTAGCACGCTTAGCCACACTTCTGTAGTCGTGCGGGTTGCCGACCAAGTTCGAAAAAGTCTATAAGCCCTGCCACGCATGTTGCGAACTATACTTAGACAGAGGCAGAGCTAGAGACATTTCATATATGGGTTTTATAGGGCACGCGTTAGGACTGATGCTTGGGCGAGTTGGTGTGCCATTTTCAACAAGAACAGCGCGACTTAGACCAGGAATGAAGGAAGACACACACAAACAGCGCCTGTCTCTGTCTGTCCTCCGTCATTGCTTGTTTAATTCGCGCTGTTCTCCAAATTATAGGGCACACCTCTGGCAAAATGGCAATGGCCTCTGGAATTGTTCTGACAATGAAGTTTAAAACATATTTCGTACGCAGCAGAATAACGTAAATGTCGGAGCTGCAACTAAAATTACAAAAACGAAAAGATTTCTTTGCTCCATATATAGTGAACAATAGTCACTCAATGCACCTTGAACCAATAAAAGTTCCTCGCCTTACTCTAAGCTCCGTAAAGCGCCTGAAGATGGTAAGCTTCATTGCTGATGTTAGCCTCTCTACCAAGCGGTTATGCTGACTAATAGCCGGTTCCTTCTTTTTGCTGGGATGAAACACGTATCTTCCTGCTATACCTGTGCATTTCCATGCATACATGAGTGCTTTTTCTTTTCTATAAAAGTGGTGCTAAGGGCCCAGAAATCCGCCTGCAGAGAGTAAGCCAGTAGGAGCAAATAAAGACAAGCGTTGAAAATATGTACTTGGTACGTTTTTAGCGCCTTATGAAGTATTATTAAAATTAAACGTAAGGGCATAAACTGAACACTTAAGCAACCTGCAATTTCATCAGGAAAATGTTGCCAAAATTTAGTGTAATATTCGCCCGCTTGTGTTTTTTGTGAAGCGGCGCTGTACGAAGTCAGAAGCCTGCACACACTCCAATATGAGTACAGTCGATGCATTAGACTCCAAGTAAAAGACTTAAAATGCTAAAACAAGAACGATATCCTGTGCGGTGCTAGCAACGCAAGCAGTAAATGAGGACTTCTATGTGGATCATATGGACATGGCGAAGCAGCAACAAGTAACGAAGTTATGCTTAAAGAAACAATGGTATCAAACTTAATGCTCTATAGTAGCAAAGAACCGCTTATAAAAATCATCCCAAAAACATGTGTCCTGGTTGTTCACTTAGCCGCATAAGAATCATGAATAAAACGCCCCTAAAAACCTCTCGCACTTCCCGAAGCATTGCATTCAGTATGGTCTCCTTTCCTGCTTAGCAAAGCTGCTGTTCTGACGGGCCAATATAATCCAAGCGCGAAAGTTGTGATGCGCATATTATTTTTAAAGAAGCTCAGTTGTTTTAGTAAGATGTGGTTGAGATCGAAGGATTAAGATATTCAATTTTTATGCATCTATAAAGAGGTTAAAATCTTCGAAGGAATTACCTGGCGCCTCTGAAAGAAAACAGCGGAATACATTTGCTCTATCACGCGAAAAGTATTAATAATAACTATAATAATAAAGCATAATCACTTGAACTTCGCAGCCGCCGCGGCTGCTTAGTGCTTACGGTTCTCGGCTGCTGACCCGTAAAGTAGGGTTTGATCCCGGCCCCCGGCGGTAACATTTCGATGGAGGCGCAAAAGTTTGGGACCAGTGTACTGCGCGATTTTTACGGACATAATAGAACCCCAGTTGGTCTAATTTATTCAGAGCCCTCCACTACGGCGTCCCCATAGCCTGAGTTTCATTGGGACCTTAAGCCCCAAAAACCAAACCGGGCTTAACCTCGCGTGGGCGACACATCCTATTTAAAAAGGCACATATGTAAGATAGATAGGATACTTAGCATTAAAGGAACGGAGCTTGGTTATGTTATATATAATCAAAATCTATTACTAAAATATGTATGGTGTAGTATATACAGAGCATTATAGAGAGCATTAATTAAATACTTATACAATCAAGCTTGTGTGCTTCGTACCGTCATAATCATATCCTCACATTTTATATAAAATTTCGCTGCGCACGAGCAGGAAATGTATCACTCAGCAAGTATAAAAGATGTTCATAAATCGGCCATCGTTAAACCGTTTAACCACTTCGTACGTTGTTGTACCCTTAGCTGCTTAAAGACAACCAATACAGAAAATGAATAGCAAACGCAAAATCGATGCGTTGATTTACAAAATTGCCAGTGGTTTAGCTCTGGTTAAACCTGGAGTGACGCGATAGCTGCAGCTGGCCGAGTGGAACTTCCACAGTTGAATTGCAAAGTCAGTCTTTCGCGGTTCCGTTTCGCTGGGCGTTCCTTCTTCATCTTCGTCTCATTCGACACAGCACCTGCGCATAGCTGTTGCAGCGCAGTCTCGCCGGCGCACCGCGCCGCCTGCAGCAGCAGATGCTCCGAACCACGTGACCAACCACGTGACGAACCACGTGACCAGCCACATGACTGTGGCGCCGCCACGCTGAAGGCTCGAAATGCTACCGTAATGTAGCTATCGCTCCAAAATTAATTTTTGACAATGCTTTTTCTTCTGTCCATGCAGATGACAGAGGGGATGCTCTACCCGTTTATCTGCTGGACGCTTCTTACGTCGCCAAGTGAGTTCAGTTAGACATACAGACGTCTTTAGTAATACCTCAGCATCTGGCACTTGCAGTTTTTAGGCACTTCTGTTCAATCGATGATTTCTAGAATAAACAGAACAGCATTCTGGGAATGCAAGCAACTTATTTCGGGTAATCATGCGCCGAAATCAGTCAGCTATGAATTACTTAAAAGAATGACGAATGACTGGTCAGATATTATGCGCTTTCTTACTCATTGTAGCCTGCTTATATAGAAAAAAAGGCTTCTTTGAACACGTCGTTCCTACGTGCAAGTGAGTGAGTAAGTGCTAGGCTTTTAGCTTCTGCCTTGTTGTTAGACATAGAGGAATCATGCAACGCTTCGTATTCTGAAGTTGCCACTACACTTCTAGCACTTCTTTGCTATTTCAGAGTTTGCAACCTAAAGCAAGGAGCCATTATTGCCCCGCGGATGGAACTGACTTGAAAGTTCTAGTTAACAAAATTCAGTACAGGCATTACAGCAGCACGTATTTAACGAAATTTTGTTTTTATGTGCTCTTCTTTTCAGGAAGAAGTGGCCTATTTGCATTACGACCTCATTCCTTCAATCTAGTTTGACCAAGTATTTCCTTTTCGTGTGCCATTAGGATATCGCGGTGAAAGGGCTGCGACAGGAGGAGGGTCGCATTCACGTCATCACAAATTCCAGCTTAGCGAGACACCGTATGGAAAGTCAGTAGAAAGCATTTCTTATCTCACAAGTGGCGTGTACAGGACCTGTCTGCAGAGCTTGTCGGCAGCGAGCGAAACGGGAGAGTATGTACTTACGAAAATGTTCATTCAAAAAAGAAAATTCGCTTACATTACAGTTCGAACCCAGGCCCTCTGTGCGCCAGGCGGGCGCGCAACACATACACCTCGAAGGGTTTTTTAACATTGTATTTTTTACAGTGAAGCAATGCTCTATGCACACGAAATATGTAGAAAACAATCGCAAATCAACACAGTGCATAATACGACACACCTAAACAAACAAACACGAGAAAAGATGCGGCACAGAGCACATCGCTATTACATCACAATTTGGCACACCTAATCAATCATGCACTCGGAACAAGGCAGTGAAGAATACAACCCTAAGAGTGGTTGCAACCCTGGTTCAAATTCAGTGTGTACATATAATTCCTTTACTTTAATAATTTATTCTCTTGAATTGGTCTCTTGTAAAAACAACATATTCACATTGTTGGTCCGTCTTGTGCATTTCCGGAGGCTTTGTAGTCCAATCAGGAAGAACATTTCTAAAGGCTCACCAACAAATGACAGCGCAGTGAGACATCGCACAGAATGCGGTGGAAAATTAAGCACATTTTTCATTGTTTGCTGCTAGATATCTCAAAGGTGCACTGCACTTTTGCGAAACAATGCTCAGTTGTTTATGTAGCATCACATAGGTGGCAAATAACCGTGGTCAAAAAATTGTCCTTTTGTTCTAAGCATGTTGTAACTGGCAATGTATCGCTATGGAGTTTAAAGAAAAATTGATTGGTACACGGTAGCAGGGGGAGTTCAGGCACTATTTTGAGTATGTCATATCCCGGTAAACCAAAAACGCAGAACGGTATATGGGTGCAGGTAAGAGCATGCAGATTAAATTCTTGTATAACCTATTCTTCGAAGCTGAAAAGGGGAACTCCGGAGAGAAACTAACAATCAGGAAACGAACAGCCAAATACGCCTCATGCATGAAGCCCCACCAACATGGTTGATCAGAAACATCAGAAGACACAGTGCGGTTCTGTAAAACATGAATTAGATTAACGTGCAAGAATGCAGGCACTATTGGTTCTGTAGTGTCACTAAAAAACACGAAATTCGAAACAATCTGCTTGACTTACAGGAACACTAGAGCAACGCTGCCAACACTTACAGGCCAGAAAATGGTGTCACGCCTCATAGATTCAAAGAGGAATCCCACATAAAAGTGGCGAAAGCAGTGTGAGAACGCTGGATGTTGAGGCTTGTGCAATGAATAATTTGGAGTTAGGAATAAAGTTTTGTCGCGAGAAACAGATTACATGCGGCCGCTCTGCCAAAAATGGAGAGACCGCGAGGGACAAAAGTCAGCATAGCGCTCAAGAGTTGGCACGCGTTCGTTCCAGTAATGTGCACTATATATGCTCATAGGCACTCAAAGGGATGCCAAGATACTTGGGTGGCCCACATGTCCACTGCATAACAGCGTAGTAAGCAGGTGTCAATCCCCACATTCCAACTCTTAGCACCATAATATGAGCTCCAGACACTGCAACAAAGTCCGCCGTTAAACGAATAACGTCATCGATGCTTGGCCTATCAGCGGAGAAAATCGGAAGCTCATCTGCATAACCTAATACCTTCAGTTCATGACCCATAATACGGAAACCACTTACGGCTCTACTGCTTATACCACTTATGGAAAGTGGCTCCGAGTATATTGCGAGCAGGAGCGTTCGTAGTGAGCAACCTTGTTTCACAGGTGCCTGATTGCAGACTGGTTGCGAGAGACAGCCATTTACAATCAATCACGTAGAACAGTTTTTGTAACAAATGCGCATCTTAGGAGAAGGAATTGAACCAATATTGACGCGCTTCAAAAGAAAAAAAGAAATGAAAGGCACACTCGATCAAACGCCTTTACCAGGTAAATCTGCAGCAGTCTCAGTTGTTCATGAGTGTCACTGCAATACTGCAACACTGTGGGCGTAACGTGTTGATTAGAATGTATTGACAGCCCCTTAAGCCACACGTTTAACGATGAGGTTCAGTGAAAGTTGCATCGAGTTGTATGCCACAAAGGGTAGTTGATTCAAGCGTGTTAGAAGGGCACGAAGTGTACGCGTTGTGGTGTGTACGACGGTAAAGTGTGTTGTGGATATGTAATGATGTTAGACAACTATGGCTTGCAAAAACAGTGGCTGACGTCAGCAAGGGTCAAGTGACAAGTGTCACATGACAACAATGACGCAAAGATTTGCCTACATCACCTAAGGGTCACGTGATAAGTGTCAAATGACAAAGATGATTCGCCAAAAAGGATGCTGAGTTTCAATTGCAAAAACTCTCGATTTCTGCAATGCAGCACACTCCAGTGCTCTCAAAGTTTTGTTACTATTGCGCGCCTGTCTTGCGCCAAAAGGGAACTGAACCTCACATGTCAAAACCTACAGAGAGATTAGATATGGCGCTTTATTGCTGGAGAAATCATTCACGGCTAGTAATTCCGAATATGGGCTGAACTTAAAAACAACTGTGTGCACACGTCAGACAAAGACGCGAGGCGCATGAAGATTTCCGTAGTGTTTAACATAAAATACACAATGAGTACTGTAACCATCAAAAAAAAAATTTTGCGATTTCCTGTATAACCTATTATTATTATATCTGCCTGAATTCTTTCTCCTAGTGCAGTGCAGGCTTTTTCTACCGCGTAATGCCCAGGATACATAGAGCGTTTTGTCGGCGATTTTCGCACGACGGCGCGCATTGGACGCCCGCCCTCGAAAAAAACGCCCGCCGCTGCAGATCTGGCCCCGCCAGATATTGACGCGCTGCGTCCGGCGAGACCGGAAGCGGCAGCCAAAGCAAACCAATAGCAGCGCAGAAAGCCCGCTCTTCCGGTTCGGCGGCCTCCGCCGCCGCCGCCGCCGCCAAGATGGCCACCATGGCCGACGAGCACTGCTATGTTTATTGCACGGAATTGTTATTATCGTGGAAATAAACGCTTCACCAGACATGAAATGTCACTTTTTTTTAAGGAACACGACAGAATCTTGGATCGAAATGCCCGCCTTTCCTCCATGAGGCGAAGGTGCCGAAGAAAACCGCAGCCGATGGTAGCCACGGCTGAGCGGGCATCAAAAAGTACACGGCCGCATGCATTTGAGCACGCAAAAGCTTGTAGATATCTATGCACGCGTGCTGCAATCAGTACAGTGGTGTCTAAATGAGCAGTTTTGCTATTCTGAAAGAGGAGTCAGCGTGGCTGCTCCAAAAGAGCTCCTCGCTCAATGGTATTTGCCACTTGTTGATCACATTGCTTTCGCGCTCAGAGGTACGCGGCGGCAGGCTGCTGCTTATTCGCTCCATGTATCTCCGGCCCCCAGGTCGTCGCGCCACCACGACGTTTTCTGCAGCGTGAACATCGCCGAAAAAAAAACGTCGCATGTATCCCGGGCTTAAGCATTAATAAGCGTTAAAATATTTCTCTACTTCATAAAAACGGGGCCCTCATGTTTTAGCACTGAAAAACTTCTCTTTATATGCTTGGGATACAATGCGGTTCATTTATAATGAAGCAATGCCAATATTATTGTAATGCGCACTGTTATTGCCGCAGCAATCAGCATCTTGCGCTGAAATTATTTCCTGTAGAAACCGCTGTATGAGTTAGTGCAAACAGCCGTTAAAAGTAACTACAATGACTATACTAGAGTTAGAGTTCATGTTAGAGAGAGGTTGGTCAGATTGTTCTTTATAATCGCAAAGTGAACAAGGGAGGAAAAACCACAGGGTGCTTGCCAACGAAGCCCTGGCCCAGACGAAAACAAGTCCTCTTGTCGAAGCGTTGGCAAGCACCCTCAGGTTTTCAGTCTCTACGCAACACAACGCACAACAGAGCTTCGCAACAGAGCTTCCCTGTTATCGCAATTTTTTCTTTGCCTGATCCTGTGAAGCGCAGTCGCATTTACAAAGAAAATTACTTTTTCTGTGGCGCAGGCTTTGCGCTTCCCCGTGATGGCTATGCTGAAAAAGATGGAGGTAAGTGCTATTGTTTTTGCCCTCTCATTTGCAATTTCTTTATGTTCTTGTTGCATATTCTGTGCCTGTGAAGGTTACGGTTCTACATTGCGAAACAAGCACAAAAATGTTGTAACGCGGCGCACTTCCAGCACTACTGCTCTCCCTGGACTGAAATGCCATTTGGGCTCTTAGTGCTCATTGATCATTACGTGATAGCTAGATTTTTCCTGGCAGCTTCTTTATCGTTCCTTGCTTCTATAACACCTGTGTATTTGTAGCATAAGAATACTTTATTGGAGGGCTGTGTTTTCAACAATTCATTCTGACAGCGCACTATAGAGGGGCCATAAAACATCAAAATATTGCATAAATTTGGTCGCTTCATTCCTCTAACACCATCTTTCATAACAAATAAAACCACATGTTTCAGAGTATCCAAGTCTTCATGTTATCAAGAAGCCAAGGCATACTGAGATGCATTAGTAAGCATTAGTAAACCGCATTTTTCGCCAGCAGAAATACATGTCAACAGAATTTTTTCTACCGATAGCTACATTACGGCAGAGTTTCGAGCCTTCAGCTTTGCGGCGCCACGGGACCGCGTCGGCGCCGCTTTGGTGGCCACAGCGCCGCCACCATCAAGTGGTGCGGAGCAGCTGCCGGCGGCGCGGCGCCGTTTCTGGTGATGTGGTTCGTCACGTGACCAGCGACGTGTTTGTCACGTGGTGCGGAGCAGCACCTGCTGCTGCTCCGCGCGGCGCGGCAGCGAAACCGAGCTGCAACTCTGCGCCTGCGCCGTGTCAAGTTCGACAAAAGTAAAGAAGGAACGCCCAGTGAAACGGAGCGGCGAAAGACTGACTTTGCAATTCAACTGGACAAGTTCTACTCGGCCAGCTGTAGCTATCGTGTCACTCCAGGTTAAACCAGTGCAAAACCACTGGCAATTTTTTCCCTTTAGTGTTTGTAAATACCCGGCTTACTGTCGTATGATTAGCAATCGAGGGGGGCATAAAGAAAATATGTAACGTGATTTTCTTGTATTTTAACTTAGTAAGTTGTGCAAGAACTTGCCAGCATTAGTTTTTATGTTTCTATTTTTTGTCCACGCTCCTCATCTCTTCATTATTACATTTTGACGAAAGTCCCACCAGCTTAGGTGCAAAGTAGTCTAGATTATTTGAAGATATACAAAAAATATAAAAGCGTCTTTTTCTGTGCTCTTCCGGGTTGTTACTCATACACGTATCACAAAGGGATATAATGGGTTAATTTGTCAACAATTGCGGATTTACGATTTACCCTTTTCTTCTTATTAATAGGAGCAGACGAAGATCAACATTGGAGATTATTATTATGATATATTCAGTAAAATATAGATTACACCTTGACTGTAGCTGTAAGGCGCTGGTATTAAAATAGATACCAAAGCAGATTTAATCACTCTGCTCACATTAGAAGTTTCCTTGACACCTTCAAAAAAGATGTTCCTGAACTGATACAAACCATATTTGGTATTTCTTTCCTTTCTTTTTTATTAGTAGGAAGAAAATCCTTAGACAGCGGCCACTTGCAATTTTTCATTTACGAACTGCTTTAGTGCCTGAAGGCACTACTCGAGGCACTTGTAAGTACGTAACTAATTTAGACTTGCAGTGTGCTGAACAAGAGGGACGGATGACACAACACTGCATTTACTTACGAATTTAGTGCCGGTCTCGGTAAACGCCAGGCTCATTGTTTTGTAGCGACAGCTACATTTCGAGCTTTTCGAGCTTTCAGCGTGGCGCCGCTACGGTCACGTGGCTGGTCACGTGGTACGGAGCAGCTGCTGCTGTCGGCGGCGCGGAGCGCCTGCGAAACCGAGCTGCAACTGCTGTGCGCATGCGCCGTATCAGGTTTAACCGAAGATGAAGAAGGAACGACCAACGAAACGGAGCGGAGAAAGACTGATTTTGCAATTCAACTGGGGCACGCTCTACTCGGCCAGCTATAGCTATCGCGTCACTCCAGGTTTAACCAGAACTACACCACCGCCGATTTTTTATTAGCACCCTGTTAGAGATTTTAAACGATAAGGAGTGAGGAACAAGAGAATTTTATAGCGATAGCTACATTAAGGCAGCATTTCTAGCCTTCAGCGAGGAGGCGCCGTGACGGTGGCGGCGCTGTCATCCTGTGGCTACGCCACCACGCCGTGGTTGCGCCGCCACGCTGTCACGGGGTTGGTCATGTGGTGCGGAGCAGCTGCCGGCGGCGCGGCGCCGAGGCTGATCACGTGTACACCACGTGGTTGGTCACGTGACCAACTTCCACTCCGCCAGCTGTAGTTATAGCGTATCGCTCAGGTCTCTCATCAAATCCACGTACTAATCTTTCGCCTTTTTTGTAGTTATAGCGTCGCTCCAGGTTTAACCGAATCTAAACCACCACCAATTTTTTTCTGTCTAATTTTCAGCAAAGCTTTGAGGGGGGCTAGTTGGTTGTACATACTGAGACTGGGGAGCGCTACAATCAAGACAAGAGAACAACACCACATAAGAACACCACGATACACGAGCGCTCGTGTATCGTGGTGTTCTTATGTGGCGTTGTCTCCTTGTCTTGATTGTAGCGCTCCCCAGTCTCAGTAATTTTCAGCATATTGAAACGCTGAGCTTTCTATCATAGCTTTCACCACGGCCGCTATTGATTTGTAATCCAGCAGTCTGCGATTTATCTTGAACCCGCTGCTCCGTGTAAAATTCCCAAAGTGGTTATTAAGAACGTTAAACGAGTCCTATGTTGTGTTTACGAGTTGACGCGATACCGTAAGCCGTTTGGTGCGTCATCTGACGCTTATGCGACTGTTTAAAATTTTTTTCATTAGGATGACGATATACACCGATACTTATCATGACCAAATATTTGCTTTCAATAATAGGCAGTTTGACACCTTTGAGCGCGTTTTTCATGTTTTTCAATTGTTCCAATTAAATGGCGCTTCAATTAAACACTTTAATTTTCCTTTATTTGCATCATCAATAACTGGCTTTTCATTCTCAAAATTTTTACACCTTTGTAGCACCTTTTTAATTCTGTCACTTCTTTAAATAATTAGTTATTATTAATTACAAATATTTCAATAACAAGTTATCACCTATCACGCATCTCTCAATTATGAAGCAATAGAACCACAAGCTACCATGATGCGTTTTTTTGCGCAGTTATCAGTTATTACCGACACGTGGTGCCGAGTACTATTAGGCCGACCGCTTTTCCGTAATAATTAAACCGAACGGAGCCATGCCGCATGAGGGAAAGTTGACACTCATCTGACCGTCACAGGGTGAAAATTTATGAAAAAGTTTGACAACGAAAGAAATATTGTTGCAACTTGATTAGGGAAAGTTAGAAGAACGAAAATAACTTAGCTTACAACTGTAGCAAGCTGCGCGGTGGCTCAGTGGTTACGGCACTCAGCTAATCGGGAGGAGCACCCGGTTGCGAACGCGACCGCAGAGGCCGCGTTTCGGTGGCGGCCAGACGCAAAAATCAGCCGACGCTGAAACAGCGAACGATTATCCAGCGTTAACACACCTAACATAAGTTGCCGGTCCGAATCCCTGCCGCGAACTAGACTCAAAATTAATTAATGATTTATACTGCATAAAATGCAAAATCGTATGCCAGCGCCCCTAGCAACCTACGACAAACGGGCCGCAATGCTCATGTAAAGATACGTAAAGACAAGAAATTGGGGCACAAGACGCCGGTTCGAATCCCTGCCGTGAGCTAGGCTCTAACTTAACTATAATTTTATGCATCACAAAACGGTGAATCATATGACACCATCCGGAACATTCTGGGGCAAACAGTTGGCCCATAACTTTATACGAATGTCGGGAGTAAGTGGCCCGACTTACGCCTGCCAGATAGGGATATACCCGGTGCGTTTTCTTTTTAACTTTTCGACAGATAGTTGTTCTAATCCCTGAGAAATACACGTCTGCGCGCCACGCTGTTCAGCTGCGTGGTAGCGTGTGTCTTTTGGCGCGCGGTTCATACGGGATTCCGTGGGCAGGGCAATTCGAGCTTTGTCTCCCGCGGCCGCTTCCCCAGCGGCTATTTTGCTCGCCTGTTAATTGTTGCGGGTATGTTTAGTTTATGGCGCAGTCGATGCACCGCGGTCACTGGTGGTAGCTCTCGACGCCGCACTGTGCGGCCAATACTTGGTCGTCTTCGAAGGGAGCTGATAAGTTTCTTGTCGGAGGAACTCTCTTTCTTGGGGGAGGAAAAGAGTTTCTCCGGCAGTTGTCGTGCCCATTCAATTCTGTTAACAACGATCGTCTTGTTCTGGTTTTTAGGCCAAACTGGCACTAAGGTATCCTTTCTTTCTCTTTCTGATTACTGCTGTTTCACTGCTCAATCAATGGGCGTGCTATCCTGTTTTAAACGGCCCACGAGAAACTCGTCTTAGTTACTCACAGATGCTTATGGTACTTCTTAAATTAGCTCGCCTTAGATGCTTAGCGTCATTTCTACTTGTGAATGTCATGTATCTGGTAATCTTGGCATGTGTAATTATGTAAAAACAATTTTTTCTAATCACGTCTGTGCGCGCGGTCTGTGGAGGTGGATCGTGAAGCAGTGCGGACAATATGTATACTATCGGCGTAAATGAAATGCTAACAGCGGACCGCGTAGGCAAATGTCTAGCTAACACAAAGAAACGACGCAAAATGGACTTTTGGCCAAGCACTCCACTGTTCTCATTTCATTTGACGGCGATAGTACGTGATAGAGCTGAGTGATTGAACGATTAATTAGCTGAAATTACCTTATCAATTTTGTTCTGCTCATTTAGAAGGTCAACAATATATTGTTACGGAGAAATACTATTTACATTTATTTACAATTGTTAGGGGTTAGAATAAAGTGTCCATAGCAGGGAGCACCAACACGAACAGGGAGCTGCATTAACCTCCTCTTCTTCGTTCGTCCTTTCACGCGAGAGGCCACTTCGTCTTCCACTGCAACTTCGTCGTAACATGAATCCCGGCGGCACGAGCGCCGTGTAAGCGCTAGGCCGGTGGTCGAGAAACGACGTGGTAGGGATTGAGGCGCAGGACGTGAACAATATCGGTGGGTGGTCTACTTGGTAATGATGCAGATGTATGAGGAGCAACTTGATACGTGACGTCGGTGACCTGACGCACCACACGATAAGGGCCATGGTAGGGGGACAGAAGTTTCTCAAACAGCCCGACGTGGCGGGAAGGAGACCACAGAAGAACGAGAGACCCCGGTTCGTAGGTGACGTGGCGACGGCGATTGTCGTACAGATACTTCTGTGCTTGCTGGGGCGCTTGGAGCCGACTACGGGCGATTCGGCGAGCGTCTGGAACTTGAACAATGGCGTCACGGGCGTAGGCGGTGACGGGATGGTCAGCGGATGGGACAAGTGTGTTCAAAGGCAGGACGGCGTGTCTCCCATATAAGAGATAGAACGGAGAGTAACCAGTTGCCGGCGACGATGACGCCGACGTCTAGACTTGGCTTCGCAGGTATAAACGGTTAAGCGCTAACAACCGCTGGGACCAAACTTTCATGCATGCGAACATAGTTTTTACCTTAAGGGCACGGCGTTCAAGTGGTATGATGCCAACGAAGATACACTGACCAGTTGGGCTGACTGTAAGCAGAAGCTCATCGACTTTTTCGTCAGTTCACTCGGCCGGCAGCTTGCCGCTAAAAGAGATCTTGCCAGTCGCGCCCAGTCATCCACGGAGTCAGTCCTACGTCTCTTATATTCAAGATGTGTTGTCTCTGTGCTACACAGTAGATACAAAAATGAGCGAGGCTGACAAAGTCGGACATATGCTCAAAGGCATCGCAGACGACGCCTTCAATCTGCTCAACTACAAAAACTGCGACAATATCTCCGACATCATAGAAGAATGCCGCCGCTTCGAGGACGCCAAAAGCCGACGGATCACCCATCATATCGCACGCCTGCCCAACACGGCTGCGTCTTCCTCCTGCCAAGATCTTTGTTCTCGGAACCAGCCGACCTCACCTGGGAACGCGTCCCGTATTGTGCGCCGTAAGCTTGAAGCAATTGGTCCGGCTCCCTTAGCAACTCATGTGGCCGACCAGCCGTTGACCCTTCCTCTTGTTCAAGCTGTCGTGCGACAGGAAATTGCTAACTTGGGTTTCAACTCAATCGCCGCTATTCATCCTACCCAAGTACCCGACATCCCTCCTCTTTATCCTGTCCGGCATGTTCACGCCACTCCTCGACCACGCAATCCCTCCGAGTGGCGTGCGCCTGACGACCGGCTCATATGGTTTAATTGTTTCCATGTAGGCCACATCGCGCGTCATTGCAGTAGACGATGGTACTCCTCCCAGCGGACCCGTTCCTCGACTCCCCCTTATCGCCCCGACGCTGCCCGCTCAAGCTCTTTCTCACGATCCTTGGACCCATCAAGCCCCACCACCGACGTCTCGCCGCCCTGCTTCAGCCACTCACCGCCCCACAGCGCCGCCAGTCACGTTCGCCGCAATGACAACGCGCTGCCTCTCCTAGCCCCTACGTATGATCACAGGCGGAAAATTAGCTTCTGCAGCGTCTACAGGTGGCGCTGCAGTGACGACCCGGCCCCAAAATACTCGTTTAGTTCTTCGTGTACTGACTATAGAAGTCGATGGTGTTTTCGTCTCTGCTTTGGTTGACACGCGCGCCCACATTTCTGTGATGAGTTTCGACCTACGTTGCCGCCTCCGCAAAGTACTGACGCCTGCTCCTACAGCCGTTGTTCGAGTTGCCGATGGCACAACGTCCCCAGTACTCAGCCTGTGTGCTGCTCGTGTGCCGATTTCTGATGGCCAAACCGCAGTGCTCTTTACCGTTCTCAACCACTGCCCTCATGAAATCATACTCGGCCTTGATTTTATTAGCGAGAACGAAGCCCTTATTGACTGTACTACAATTGTTCTTGAGTTAGACCTACCGTTATGTTTAGAACCACCTGCCCCAGTTGTGCACCGTCTCTGTACTGCCAAGTTCACCCGCTTACCACCTGCTACTTACGTTTTGTGTAAATCTGTTCCACCTCTTCCCAACGGCCAGCATGATATCACTCCTGACCTTGATTTGCCCGTCACTAAGAATGCTGCCCTTGCACACACAGTTGTCACAGTATCGGCAAACAGCGCATATCTACCTGTTCTCAACATCAGTACGCACGTCCAGACGCTTCCTCAAGGCATGTGCCTCGCGACGCTATCGCCGACCGACGCGTACGTGATCTCCGCACTCACAAACTGTGTATCGCCCTCCTCGGACGGTCATTTCACAGTTATTTTGAGGCCTGACCACTATGCCAATATGATCGCTTCCGTTCTCTCCTCAGACCAAGCACAGGCGCTTACCAATTTACTGGCATCCTTTCAGGACATATTTGATTTCAGTGACCACCTTTTAGCGCGTACGACTATTGTGCAGCATCGTATCAACATCGGTGACGCCGGTCCTCTGCACCGCCGGCCTTACAGGGTGTCCAGTTCCGAACGCCAAATTATACAAAGCAAGACGAAAAGATGCACGCCAAGGACATCATCGAAGCGTCCTCCAGTCCTTGAGCTTCTCCTGTCGTCCTTGTTAAAATAAAGGAGGCATTTGGCGTTTATGAGTTGATTATCGCCACCTGAACCGCATCACAAGAAGAGACGTGTGGCAACTCCCAAGGATCGAGGACGCTCTCGACTGCCTCCACGGATCTCAATACTTTTATTCCATTGATCTTCGTTCCGGTTATTGGCAAATCGACGTTGAGGAGCAGGACCGCGAAAAAACAGCTTTTGTCACACATGACGGTTTCATCATCATCATCAGCCTTACTACACCCACTGCAGAGCAAAGGCCTCTCCCATGTCTCTCCAATTAACCCTATCCTTTGCCAGCTACATCCACCCTTTGCCTGCAAACTTCTTAATCTCATCCGCCCACCTAACCTTCTGCCGCCCCCTGCTACGCTTACTTTCTCTTGGAATCCACTCCGTTACCCTTAAGGACCAGCGGTTATCTTCCCTTCGCATTACATGCCCTGCCCAAGCCCATTTCTTTCTCTTGATTTCGACTAGGATGTCATTAACCCGTGTTTGTTCCCTCACGCACTCTGCCCGCTTCCGATCTCTTAACGTTACACCTTCCATTTTTCTTTCCATGGCTCGCTGCGTTGTCCTTAACTTAAGCTGAACACTTTTCGTTAGCCTCCACGTTTCTGCCCCGTAGGTGAGTACCGGTAAGATTATGCTGTTGTACACTTTCCTCTTGAGGGAAATTGGTAAACTGCCACTCATGATCTGCGATAATTTGCCATATGCGCTCCACCCCATTCTTATCCTTCTAGTTATCTCCCTCTCATGATCCGGATCAGCTGTCACCACCTGCCCTAAGTAGACGTATTCCGTCACAATTTCTAGGCTCTCGCTGCCAATTGTGAACTGTTGTTCCCATGCTAGGCTGTTGAACATTACCTTGGTTTTCTGCATGTTAATTTTTAGACCCATCGATCTGCTCTGCCTGTCTAACTCATTGATCATGATTTGCAGTTCACCTCCTGAATGACTCAGCAAGGCAATGTCACCAGCAAATCGCAGATTATTTAGGTATTCTCCATTTATTCTTATTCCCAACTGTTCCCAATTCAGGCTTCGAAATACCTCCTGCAAACATGCGGTGAACAGCATTTGCGAGATCGTGTCTCCTTGCCTGACGCCCTTCCTTATTGGAATTTTATTGCTGACTTTATGGAGGACTATAGTAGCTGTGCAGTTGCTATATATATCTTCCAGTATTTTGACATAAGGCTCTTCTACCCCCTGATTACGCAATGCCTGTATCACTGCTGAGGTTTCCACTGAGTCGAATGCTTTCTCGTAATCAATGAAAGCTATATATTAAGGTTGGTTATATTCTGCGCATTTCTCTATCAGCTGATTGATAGTGTGAATATGATCTATTGTGGAATATCCTTTACGAAAGCCTGCCTGATCATTTGGTTGATTAAAGTCTAACGTTGCCCGGACTCTATTAGCGATTACCTTAGTCAATACTTTGTACGCAACGGATAGTAAGCTGATCGGCCTGTAATTTTTCAAGTCCTTGGCGTCTGCCTTCTTATGAATTAAGATAATGTTTGCATTCTTCCAAGCTTCTGGTACAGTCGAGGTCATAAGGCATTGCGTATACAGGGTGGCTAGTTTTTCCAGCAGGATGTCCCCTCCATCCTTCAACAGATCTGCTGATACCTGATCCTCCCCAGCTGCTTTTCCCCTTTTCATTGCTTCTAAGGCTTTCTTTACTTCATCTTTCATTACTGGCGGGATGACGCATTGCTGTGCACTGTTGTCTTTCTCATTAACGCTCTGATTACATTGGCTACTGTACAGGTCTGTGTAGAACTCTTCGGCTACGTTAACTATCTTATCCATATTGCTAATGACATTGCCCTGCTTGTCTCTTAATGCATACATCTGATTTTTACCTATGCCTAGATTCCTCTTCACTGTTTTTAGGCTACCTCCGTTCTTTTAGCATGCTCGATTCTCTCCATATTAAACTTGCTTATGTCGGCTACCTTGCGCTTATTTATTAACTGTTGATAGCTCCCATAGTTCTATTCTATCGGTAGGGTTAGATGCCCTCATGTTTTGGCGCTTCTTAATCAGATCTTTCGTCACCTGAGATAGCTTCCCGGTATACTTTCGAACTGTCCTACCGCCTTTTTCTACTGCGCACTCCGTAATTATTGATGTCAGATTATCGTGCATTGAATGAACATCAAGATCATCTTCCTCAGTTAAAGCCGAATATTTGTTTTGCAGCGCTATCCTAAACTCCTCTGCTTTCCCTCTTATGGCTAAATCGTTAATGGTCTTCTTCTTCACTAGCTTCTTCTGTTCCCTCTCCAAGTATAAGCTAAGTCTAGACCTTACCATTCTGTGGTCGCTGCAACGCACCCTCCGAGGACGGCCACATCCAGAATGATGCCAGGGTTAGCGCATAGTATGAAGTCGATTTCATTTTTAATCTCACAATTGGGGCTCTTCCGGGTCCACTTCCTGTTTTCTTGTTTGCGGAAGAATGTATTCATGATCCGTAAATTATTTCTACCCGCGAATTCGACTAATAACTCTCCCCTGCTATTTCTAGAGCCTATCCCACAGTCACCTATCGCGTGGTCGTCAGCCTTCTTCTTGCCCACCTTCGCATTGAAGTCGCCCATCAGTACAGTGTACTGCGACTTTACTTTATTCATTGCTGATTCTACGTCCTCATAGAAACTTTCTACGGTCTGGTCATCATGGCTGGATGTGGGTTTATACCTGACGGTTTATACCAGTTCAAAGTCATGCCGTTCGGACATTGTAATGCACCAGCTACCTTCGAAGGGTTGATTGACTCGCTCCTTCGCGGATTTAACTGGACTATGTGTATGTGCTACCTCGACGATGATGTCTTCTCGCCCACCTTTGCCTCGTGCCTTGTACGTCTCAGCAGTATCCTGACTGTATTTCGTTCAGCTGGACTACAGCTCAGCTCGTCCAAACGCCGATTCGGCCACCGGCAACTCACCATTCTTGGACATCTCGTTGACGCCTCCGGCGTACATCCTGATCCCGCAAAAATTGAAGCTTACAACACTTTCGTAGTCCGCAGTCCCAGAAGGACGTGCGCAGTTTTCTGGGGCTATGTTCCTACTTTCGCCGTTTTATTCAAGATTTTGCCCTTATTGGTCGTCCTCTCACCGACCTACTGAGGACCGACACGGAGTTTACCTGGGGCCCTGAACAACAAAATGCGTTTTCCACGCATGTCCGCCTGCTGACGTAATCACCGATTCTGGCCCATTTTGACCCCGCGGCCCCTACTGAACTTCGCACAGACGCCTGCGGCAACGGGATCGGAGCAGTGCTCGCACAACGCTCCCGGGGTCCAGACCGCGTCGTTGCGTATGCTAGCCGTCTGCTTTCACCTGCTGAGCGAAATTACTCGTTTACCGAAAGGGAGTGCCTCGCCCTGGTTCGGGCTGTAGCTAAATTCCGACCATAAATGTTTGGGCGTGCTTTTTCTGTTGTCACGGACCACCATGCCCTTCGCTGGCTGTCCTCGCTGAAAGACGTCTCCGGGCGTCTTGGCCGCTGGGCGCTACGCCTTCAGGAGTATTCGTACACTGTTGTGTACAGGTCTGGACGTTTTCTTGAAGACTCTGACTGCCTGTCTCGGTACTTTGTCGAGCCCTCTGATCTCAGTGACACTGACGATATCCCGTCCTTGTTTGGCATTTCTGATCTACACAACATATCCGAGGAGCAGCGCAATGACCCATATTTGCAGACCATCATCGAGGGCCTCAGCTCTGGAACCTCGAAACGCTCCCTGCAGCTCTTCGATACAAAAAATGGCATCCTATACCGCCGCTACTTTCGCCCTGAAGTGTCATCCGACCTTCTAGTCATTCCCTAGCAGCTGCGCTCTTATATAATTGCAGAACTCTATGACCTGCCTGCAGCTGGACACCTTGGTGATGCAAGAAACTACGACCGGATACGGCGCCGCTTCTTTTGGCCTGGCTTATACCGTACAGTCCAGCATTGCGTCACCACTTGCGACCTCTGCCAACGCAGGAGAAAGCCTTCGGCGCCACCTCCTGGTATTCTCCACCCTATAGACATGCCCGTGGAGCCGTTCCACCGTGTAGGGCTCGACCTCCTTGTACCATTCCCGACCTCGGAATCCGGAAATAGATGGGTCGCCGTAGCCACCGACTATGTACTTCGTCATAACAATATTAAGAAATTCAAGGCTATCAATATATAAAGCACAGTCCGGTTTTAAAATTTTATTTATCAGCTTTGCAGTTCTAAGTATAGTATTTAACATGAAAATAACGCATTTCTCGCTCTCTAAAGTTGGCTTCCCGCAATGCACATTTTAATACATGTTATAGGGAAGAATTTGGTCTGTTGTATGCCGTAGAAGCAGTTAACTGCATTTCTGCGAAAATTCTACGACTAGCTACAGCATTTTAAAGTTGTGCATTGCTGGATGGCAACCTTACGAGCTAAATAATGTATTTTTGACGTAAAGTATTTTGAAAAGCATTGCGAATAAAAGAAAATTAAAAAACTGGACTCATCTTTTATGTTGACAGCCTTCACTTTCTGAAATATAATTGGTCCTTGAAATCACAAGTAAATAAGTTGATTAGTTAATTTTTTGTTATTAAGTCGTTTAATCAATGAGCTCTATCACGTATATATTGTCCGCCTTGGCGCAAAATCCACCTGCACACAAAGCACTGAAGTAGCTCTTAAAGTGTTTGAAAAAGCGCTGTAGAAACAGTTAAAAAAACACCCGGTATATAACGGATCGACATCGAGGTTTCGAGCTGCCGTGCTCGGGCTACACGCTGCCGCCTGTTCCTATTGTATTCTATTATGTAACCACCTCGGTTACCATGGCAACCACTTGGAGGTCGCCATCCTGGATTCTGTCGGTAGAATCAGCCTAACTCGGAGGCTCGAAACGCGGATGAAGAGGGCGGAGGCGCTGGCTTTATGGCTGAGAAGGGTAGCGCAGGAGAGGTAGCCTACATGGACGCAGCTAGAGGCAGGTTGAGGCAGGCGGCGGCCTCAGTAGTCGGCGGCCGATGTGCACCAGTCGCCGCCGCCTCTATGAGGAGTAGAAACGTAGATCAAGCCGAGGTAGTCGCAATAGTGCTCGCTTGCACTGGAAACAAGGCTAGTTGATTCTTAGCGAGAGCAAACCTGCAATCTGGAACATCTCAAAGGGCAGCGTCTCGGCGGAAACGGCTCGCATCCTGTTCGCAACCAAAATTGATAGCACAATCACCCTAATTTGGACCCCAGCCCACACATCCGTGCCGGTAGCGAGGCGGCCCACACCTCAGCCCGAGATCTCTACTTCTGGGTAACCGTAGATCCGCCCGACAGCACCGGGATGGTAGAATGTTGGCTAACATATGCGGAAATCGTCGACAACTATAGGTTATGAAGACGCCTATTGCACCACGTCAATTGACGTCGTTGCAAATTCCAGCTTACTAAGACATCTCATGTCAGCTTGCTATAAAATAGGCAATACTGAGAGCACAGCTATGTTGTGATTCCGAGAGTGTCTTGAACAAAAACTCAATCTAGAGTAATATGATTTTCAGAAACATACCCTACAACTCCTATACGCTTTATACATGATGAACTACTGCCTCTAAATGTATAAAGCAAACTGTGATTGCTGCGAAATTAATAAACATGCGCTGGAATTATTTCATAATGAAAGTGCGGTATGGAATAGTGCAAACCGCCGTTGAAGGTACGGAAATAGCTGTGAAGCTAAACCCTCTGTAGTCTCTTGTTCTAGACCCACACATGGAGCAAAAGGTACAATTTCTACAAACTAGGCAATTTTCAGCACACTGGCCTTCAGCGATGTGGCAGTTTTATTCTTTAAATGGGTAATCTCGTGAAGCGCAGTTGTTTTTACGAAGAAAATCGCATTTGTTATTTTGTTGTGCAGGCTACGAGTATAGCAGTGATGAAATTACCGAATACGAGGATGGTGAGTTGGTTTTCAAACTGTACACTTAACGTGGATTTATTTTCGCCACCTTATATAAATTTCCTTCATTCTAGCTTCTGTGTGCAGCCGGGAAGGTTACCGTTCGACCGTGGGGAAGGGATCCTGAAAATACAGTGCATTACAGAATCAGTTTTTGAACAGTTAACTTCCGGCACTGCACGAGTCGTCGACTTCCCTTAATTGAACTTTCCGAATGAGCTCCTATCGCGCAGCTTCTTCATGACATATTTTACCGCTTATTGCTTGAATTCATAATCACCAGCCTGACTACGCCCACTTCAGGGAAAAGGCATCTACTAAGTCTCTCCTATTAACCCGGTCCTTTGCCAGCTGCATCCACCCTTTGCCTGCAAACTTCTTAATCTCATCCGTCTACCTAATCTTCTGCCACCCCCTGCTATGCTAACTTTCTATTGGAATTCACTCCGTTGCCCTTAAGGGCCGGCGGTTAGCTTGCCTTCGAATTGCATGCCCAGTTCAAGCCCATTTCATCCTCTTTTGTGCGTTTGCTCCCTCACCCACACTGCCCGCTTCCGGTCTCGTAACGTTAAACCTACCATTTTTCTTTCCATGGCTCGCTGCGTTATCCTTAACTTAAGCTGAACTCTTTTCCTTAGCCTCCACGTTTCTGCCCCGTAGGTGAGTACCGGTAAGATACAGCTCTTGTATACTTTTCTCCTGAGAGATATTGGTAAACTGCCACTCATGATCTGAGAGAACCTGCCATATGCGCTCCACTCCCTTCTTATCCTTCTAGTTATTTCCCTCTGAAGATCCGGATCAGGTGTCACTACCTGCCCTTACTAGACGTGTTCCCTTAACAATTGGGAACTGCTGTTCCCATGCAAGACTGTTGAATATTATTTTCGTTTGCTGCCTGTTATTTTAAGACATACCGTTCTGCTCTACCTCTCTAACTCATGAGCATGCTTTGCTGCTCATCTCTTGAATCATTTAGCATAGCAAAGCAATGTCGTCAGGGAAGCAGAAATTACTTAGGTATTCTGAACTAGGAAGCAGAAATTACTTAGGTATTCTGAACTAAGTCTTACCTACAGCTGCTCCCAATCCCGGCCTCGGAACACCTCCCGTAATCAGACAGTGAATAACATTATCGAGACATTGGCTCCTTGCCTGACGTCCTTCCTTGTTGGAATTTTGTTGCTGGCTTTACCAAGGACAATGGTATCCGTGCAGTCGTTATAGATATCTTCGAGTACTTTCACAAAGAGTCTTCTACGTCCTGATTCCGCAATCTCTGCATGACTGCTTTGATTGGTTCTGAATCGTATGGTTTATCGTAATCAATGAACGCTATACGAGTATATAGGGGCCGGTCTTATTCTGCGCATTCCTCTATCACGTGATTTATAGTGCGAACATAGTCTGATATCGAGTGTCCTTTACCAAAGTACGGTCATTTGGCTGATTGAAGTGTAAGGTTGTCCTGATTGCATTTGCGATTACCTTAGTAGACACATTCTAGACAATGGATAGTAAGCTGATCGGTATGTAATTTTTCAAGTCTTGGCGTCTTCTTTCTTATGACGCAAGATAATGTTTGCGCTCTTACAGACTTCTGGTACGGTCGAGATGATGAGACATCGCGTGGACAGGGTGTGCAGTTTATCTAGCACAGTCTCTTCTCCATCGTTCAACAGATCTGCTGTTACCTGATCCTCACCAGCTGCTTTTTCCCTTTGTAATGCTCCTAAGGCTTTTTTTTCTTTCCTCTTTAGAAGAATAAGCATTTTTCGTAGTAATGGAACGAGAACGCTTTTTGCGGCACTCGCTTCAAGTACAGATGCTGTTTTATACTAAGAGCCTATTCAGTGTCGCTGATGGTTTGAAAGTCCAATAGCTGATTCCACTGTGAATTGGCGAGAAAGAATTTGTTTCCAAATTGATTAACTCTTTAAGTTGGAGTGAGACTTTGAGAAAGGCTTTTGAAAGTTGGCTCTAGAGCAGCTGTAACAAAAGATGTAGGTATGAAATATGCGATCAATCTCTTCAATAGATAAAGCCTGAATTAGCGTTTAAAACTGGACTGAAATATTGTCCAGTATTTTTCACTTGTGCTTCCGTTATCTTCTACAATGTATCTTTTTCGTGCTAAATGCAGTGTGTTGAATTTTCGCTTAAAAGCAGAATATATTCTTCTACGCAAGTGGTAGCAAAATTATGCGCATTGAGCAAAAAATGGCTTGTTACGTTTCTTTTCTTTCTCGGAACAATAAAGTTGCGGCCCATGAATAATTTTTTCCTTAATTAAAATAAAATAGGACTAGGGCTTCCCATTCTGCTAACAGGCATGTAAAGGGCGTTGGCTGAAATCGGGGAAAAATTTTGTTTGCTCGCGGCAAGCAATTCCTGAGAAAATGGTTTACATGAAATTCCAAAATTGCTTTTTTGAGAAAAATGCGGATGAAGGATTTCTGAAGTCACGAATAGCCATTGGCTGCTTCCTCCAAAAATAAATCATTAGTTGGTTACAAGAATTAAAAATCGAAAACTAACTGGCGTCAGAAAAATCGAGACAAATATTATAAAACTTCCATCTTTCTGCTAGAACTCGCCATGAATTCGGATTTAAAAAACGCTCTCTTATGCTGCGAATGTCGAGTGTAATATATTTCCTCGAAGTGCATGAAATGCAGTATACAAATTTAAAAATTGATTTCATTGACAAAGCAGTCTCACCGCACCTTAAGTTTTATGTCATTTCGCCAATACTACTGATATAAGGAATACCCTTAAGTTCTAGGAGATCGTATCACAGCATCCGCGTAGAGCAAGCTAAGGGCTTTTTTGTGTAAGGTACAACCTTGCATTAATTTATTTAATCACGTTACCACTAAAGCCCCTCATACAGAGGGTATTGCATGAGGGAAGGGGGCCGGTACAATCATGGAATTCAACGCACTGCATAACCATACCATGAGACCCACCGCAAAATAGAGAAAAAAACTCACTGCTTATTTCCGCGTGAGTGAATGAGATATTGGAATTTTGCTATGTCAGTTTCTCGAGTTATGTAATATTACAAACAATACAGTTCAAAGATTGTACGAGGAGTGAATAATTTGGAATTACAGGATAATCATCGCATTGGTGAAGATTGATTGCTATTCTAATATGAAGGGTGAAAAATACTTGCTCAGCCCAAATGTCTGAAACTCATATAAAACCTGTATTCAATGCATAAGTGCAAAAAAGTAGAACATTTGAGTCGATGCACACTATTCGAGAAAATATCGTGAAAATTTTACAGATGCAACCATATCGAGTTTCAACTAATATTTTTTTTTATCTCTGCACAGTACGCTCTCTGAACAGGATCAAAAAAACGTGTCCAAGCATAAAAACACTTCGAGGTTTTACAGGCGAGGTAAGTGCAGGTTTGTTCATAAAATACATTAAAGGATTGTTACTAAGCCATTCTCTGCAAGGTCGTTACAAAAATGTTAAATGTTGCCTGAAATAGCCGCATGACTAGTCGAGGTCAGCGTAGAGGTACGTAATACATACCTCCAAATAAAACAAGATGCATAAAAGAGAACAGCTCTATAGCGTGAACACACTCAGCTTGATTCTACTAATGACGCGCTAGGGTCTTGGAATCAGGGAACATTATACACACAAATTTTCCGGATGCGGAGGAAATCCCACGAACATTTCGTTTCGTCTTTCGTAACACGGCCCATGGGAGGCGAAAAAAGTAGAATACAATATGCAACTCAGTTGTCACGTTTCGACGAGAATCGCAATATTTTTAACGGCCGGAGAGGCAACCGGGGGGCACGTTGAAAAAAAAAATTCCGGCACGGTTGCATGTTATTTTTCTCTTGTGAGCTTACTAAAAGAAAAAGCTATTAGTACAAAGAGGCTCAGATACCTGAGTAGCACTTTTTATAGCGTTTAAGTCGAACTTCAGTCATGTAACCGACTAACATTGGCAAATGCTATTAACAACCTAGGTAGGATCCCTGAAGCTTATTATAGCCGCCGCGGTGGCTAAGTGGCTACGGCGCTCGGCTGCCCGCCCGAAAGACGCGGGTTCGATCCCGGCCGGCGCGGTCGAATTTCGATGGAGGCGAAATTCTAGAGGCCCGTGTACTGTGCGAAGCCAGTGCAGGTTAAAGAACCCCAGGTGTTCGAAATTTCCGGAGCCCTTCACTACGGCGTCCCTCATAGTCTGATTCGCTTTGGGACGTTAAACCCCCATAAACCAAACGAAACCAAGCCCTGAAGCTCATATTTTTAACCTAGATTGCAAATAGCAACATTTGTAATAAAAGGCCTCTCTTACTACCTACTCTCCATGAGAAACAATGCATTTCCTAGCTTCTACGCATAGTAAGCCATCCGAAAGAAACTATAGGGAAAGAAGAATTAAAGATGACACTTGGCCGCGAAATAAACCTTTCACCCGTAACCCCCCCCCCTCCCCTGTTTTACAGGCCTAGTTTTGTTTTGAAGCCCAGGAACTAGATGTGAGCAGTTTGTTCATGACTGTCCGGCAGCACAAGTGGAAACATTTAGCATGCGCCACCACTTGCGTGCCAGTAATTTCCTTCCGTCATAGAGTATCGTGACCGCGAGTTAAAAATGGCCGCATTTCAATAGAGGGGAAATGCGAAAGACTTTTTTGTGCTGTGCGAAGTGAGTGCGTCTTCAAAAATCGAAGATGGCCAAAATAGATTAAGAGCCCTCCACCACGGCGTCTCTTGTAGAACTCGTCCCAACTTGGGGCATCAAACCCTATATACCATAACTTATGTCGCCCTGCCCACTGCTAAATTCATTCAGCGTGCAGCGTGGGGTGTACATCCTATTCCATTATCCTGTCTAAGAATGCACACCTCAAAAAGAGCCAATACATCACAATCCAGCTCAACAACAACAGCGAACATCTCTCTCGAAATCATGTGGCACATTTACCTCTGAGCTCTAGGCATTGCGCGTGTCCTCCAGCCTTTATCGGGTTTATCGACAGCTTGATTGTTGGTCGTGGGAAAAAAACGTCCAGCGCAAAATTTTATAGGAGCACATTGTGTAGAAATAATATGGATGCCTCTCTGTAGTAATAAGGGGACTTGACATCAAAGCCTCTTGGTTTTTAATTGCTTATGACTAGTAGTAGATAACTATTCACATTTACCGTGTAGTGCTATTATTTACTCGTTTTTTAGATTTTAAATATAAACAGGGTCCTAAGTACACTTAGTTGAAGGTCCCAGTATAGGATTTATATGTCCTATTATCAAAAATTCACACATTTCTAAGTTATGCTTAATCCTGTGTTATTCTCAGTGCTTTTGTTCCTTCCGCTATTATGCCTGATGAGGTAGGAACTACAATCCAATTCCGCACATTTGTGTTCCAAATTTCGCATTTGTCCACTTTCACGTTAGCTTCGTTAGTTGTGGCCATGAGAACACATCCTAAAATTTAAGCGATATTTCGCGTGGTTACTAATCAGATGCGTGGATTTGAGACGCCCAAGGCATATCCCTCTTTTTCGGAGCGAAAAAGTATAAGCAACACGTGCAACTTGCCTCTTGTCAAGACAGAGCGCCTGCAATAAATCTGAAATGCTCTCTATAAATATACACACCACAATCAGAAGACTGTTTTAGGCACCGGCGTACTACACAGAAGCCGACGGGCATTGCTTTAGGCGAATTTTCCTGTCAACATGAAGGCGCAAACTATTTTATGCGGAGTGGCAAGAATCTGCCACTTAGTGATGAAGTAGGGAAAAAAGCTGCGGAGATGACAGACATGCAGGCTCCGGCCAGAAAAGTTTGAAACCAGCCTTTCAGCAGAAATATTGTAGCCTGGGCACTTACATTGTCGCCAGAGGTCCCGAGCTACATCAATCGGTACCGCATAATCGCGAGAATTCCTAAATGACTGGGATTTCACACTACCAAAAGGACAATAATGAGGGTTATACTGTGTGTGTGTTTGTAAATCAAAAATATCTCCCTTATGGCGATCGAGCAAAACACTTGAAATTCAGCGACGTCTCTGAGTGTTTCAGTTCGACGTTGCCTTCGATTTGTTTGTTACTAAAAAGAACTTGGGGCCTTCACAACTAGATTCTTAAACTATATGTATGTTGCTCCATCCATGGTAATTCAAAGGACCCCCCAAATTTTAGAACCAGGCTCACTCCAAAAACAGAATTAAGGTGGATTAGGGGTGCCAGTGAGTTGGTCGGGTTACTATATTCCCGTATGTGAATCTAATGGGTGGAATATATTCGAACATTCTAATCCTAAGATTTTGAAATTTGGCAAGACGCTGATGACGTGCTGATGCTGATGAGGAGTGCTGATGCTGATGGCGAGACAACCTAAATGCCATCGCATTAAAGTACATTTCCTAGAGAATAAATTAGAACATCTCCTCATTTTCTTCAGAGTTTATAAATGCACTGCGGCAGTCCTGCCGCAGCCATGGCGGTGAAAGCTTTCGAGTCAAAGGAGACAAAAATGCTCACTTGCGTTTATAAAAGCAGCTTCATGTAGCCGAGCAAAAATTTGAAAACGCATCGACGACGCTGAGGTGGTCTTTGATGCTGAAGAGGAGCGAAAGCAGCGAGTTGCGCAGATCTGGCTGTCAGTACAAAACAGGGGAGGGGTTGAGCGCGATGGCGCGTAAATCACCAAAGCGGCTAAATAGACTGCTAAACCGATGGCGGTGGCTTCTCTAGCCAGGACAGTAGCCAGTAAGGCCAAGCGAACAGCCCTCTTTTAAACGCTGGAACAGGCGAAGACTTCGTACTTTCAGCAATAAATTGACCTGGACAGGGCCCAAGTGCCGCTACTGCGCTATATAAGTCAGTATAGACAGCTCAAAAATTTTCTTGTGCTGGTGTCATGCTGACATTTTTTTCTCAGAGACAATATAGGAGGCAAATCATTTGCTCGCTCTTCGAAGGCCTGTGTGAGCTGTGTAAGAGCTTATCAGAGTTAACGTGATAGGAAGACCGCGGGCTATGCGTGTGCCAAAAGCAAGCTTGCGAAATAGTTGCAGTCTCCTGTGTAGTGCGAAGGGAGAGGCATTGATATAAATTTTATGGCATAGATGAAAACAATATCCCAATCATAAAAACTTGCATTATGCTAGGACATGCCTTTTCTGCACTTGTGTCAAAAAGCCAGATTAGAGAGAGCTACCATATGGCTCACATTGTCACATGTACACAAGACTTCAAAAATCTGATCGCTTACTAAGACACAATGCGGTACTAAAAATTCACATCCACGGCTCTGCGCAAAAGGCGCAGATCTCTGAATCGAAATGGAAGTAAACATAGTTTCTAACCTGTGCTCACCTAGTAATGATGAAATGTTTCCTTTTCCTCAGGCGAGGCTAGGAGATGTTCGCACACGTCTACAGAACGTGGGCGCGATACGCGCCATCTTGTAGTCACACAATTTACCTGCGACAGAATATCTTTTACACGATAATACTATTTGATGCGATAAACTGTGAGTGGTTTATGCCTCTTTTTTTCAGCGAAGACTGATATATCTTTCGTCTAGCTATATAGATCTCAATTTTACTGTGGAATCAACAGCGTCAGCCGCAGGACCTTAATTACTTCGTAAAATACTTTACCCTAACATTTCAATCAATTTACTGGCCTTATTTAAATTCATTTGAATTATATTTCGTGAATGACTGCCACATGTCAACAGTGGGAGCTGCGCAGCTGAGAGCAGAGACAGAAAATTTGAGGGGACACTTAGGTTCTACCTTATGGATATGACGCGATAGCGTTAAGGAGTTAATGTCCATATATGCGGAATTGCTTTCATTGTCAACTTTTTGTTGATAATTTCCTGGGAGCCCTCACACCTCTCCAGGCGCAGAGGTGCAGTGGTTGAGGGATGCACCACTGCCCTGCGATAGCAGGTGCTGCCACCGGCGAGTCTTGTCCTGCCCAAGTTGCTCATCTTAAGCAACCTTTCGCGATCAACGATTAATATAACTTCCACATGGCAGGGCCTTTAGTGTGATCACAGTCAGGTGGGTAGGTTGTGATGACTCCACAAGGTCATGTGACCAAGGTTTTTCATCTAAGTTGGTTCTCCAGGGGTTGTTGCCTGGGCCACCCTATGCAACCCTATTTACCGCTCACAACGCCGACAGCACCGACGTCGACACGCCAGAATATTCCGCTTAACGGAACCATCCCCGCGAGAGGGTTTAAAGGCCCCGTTCTCTCTCTCTCACACATTTAGGGCAGAGGATAAATGGAAGAGGGGTTAGACAAATAGCGTGGGAAGCGACCGGTGGTCTTTTGGCTAGGGAGGCTATGGCGAGAGGGGAGGAATGCCCAACTAAAAGTAGCTGCCATCAGGAGAACCCAGAGGGTAATTATGGTTGAAAGAGGAGATAACGATGAGGATGGAGGAATGCGAGACCTGAAGGGGCTCTACGGTAGAATGCAGGACAGTACGACTTAAACCAGTCTGTAACAGCTTCCGCTGATTCATGCGCTAAGCCGGTAAGCCTAGCTCGATAAATTTTATGGCATTTGGTGGATTTTTTTATCTTTAGCTGATCTATTTTCTCACATGGACAATATTTCTTCTTCGCTGCATGCAGGCGTTTTGCGGGTGATCAACGATTGCCATTGCATTTTCAAAAACAGGGATTATTTTCCAAATTTAACGTTACTAATCCGGAAATTATATTGAGCTAAAGCTTGCTTGTTCATTTTTAAGTAGCCTTAAGCGCACCAGCATCTTAAAAGAAACTTCCACTTTGAAGAAATGCTGCTGAGTCACCTTATTTTATATTCAAGGCATAAATAGCATTAGCATTCAATTATTCTTCGATTAAAATAATTATTCGAGCACCCGTACTAAAGTCCTGTTGCTCATTAACTCGCTGCCTCCTTTCAATAAGTTATTCAAGTTACACAAGACGTTTTAAGAAGAATATTGCGAATTCATGGCAAAAGGATATGCAGACTGCGTGACAACCACAACAGTGAAGATGACAGAGTTCAGAAAGGTGCTAATTATCTGTAGTCTGGGAAACATAAGGCGGGCTTTGTGGAATGCATATTCTGTGTAAAGTATTTAAAGAAATGATTACAATGAGTAAAGCGCTGAAAAAGAAATGATAAGCTGACATACTGAGATATTATTATTGAATACAGGATCTCCTTTACAATAGGTGTACTGTGAGGAAGGAAATGGGAAGTCCTGTCAGTACACCACGGTATATAATTTTGTCCACAGTGTTATTTGTAATCTGCAAACAAATACGACGGCGTACCTAAGTATTGCCAAGGTACTCTCTTGAGAACTGACGTTTTTCCGCAAGAGTACAAGACGGATGACGGGTGGTGGTGAAACTTTAATAGCAGAGGATACAGAGGAGCGACTCCAAGCCGCCCCTCCCCCTCCCCCCCTTCCCCACGCTTAATCTGCGGCTGCTATCCTTTGGGCAGCTGCTCTAACTTCAGCCAGCTGGAGGAGCTCGATTGGTGCCCCTTTTTTAACATACATTGTGAAGCTTGGCCATGGGGTTACATTAGGGGGCTTCTTGCTTGAACACGCCAAGAGAGCACCGAGTGCTGTGAAGTTTTCTACAACGTTTGCTTAGGAACAGATAATCCCTCTGAAAACACAATTTGCATCAGGTGCACAGCAGGGCTGCATCTGCAAAGTGCGTTCAACGCAGCGCCTAACAGTATCATGGAGTACTTTGTAGGACAAAAGCCTCCAGGACGCGGAACAAGCGATCTAAGTTCATAGGCGGTACGCCTGCCAACGAACATCTCTCACTGCACCACATTGGAGCGCGGGAGTCTATCACTTCCGCAAGTTTGGCTTTATTCAACTGTCTAATAATGGATCTATCAGCTTTTCTTTCCGGGTATGTGTCCTGGAGAGTTTTGTCCCCAGTAGTACCTCTGTGCACCGCATGAGTTTCCTGTCTCATACCGCGTACTCTAGTAATTAATCCTTGATTTTTCTCTATCACAGACTCCTATTGGATGTTTTTGTGGCGGTAAGGTCACGCATTTGCCTCAGCTCACGCGTTGCTACGTAAGTTGCATATTATTATTAAACAGATTTTAGTGGTTGTAAACACTGCCTTATCGCCACTTATTAAATTCTGTGAAGTTATGTGTATTGCTGTTGTCACATAGCGCGCGCGACAGCCCGGACCACGGCTAGCCCGGACAAAGGGCTCCCTAAAGTTGTTTTATTTGTAATAAGTGAGCTCGCTTCGAATAGCTGCCACTGTTCAGCTGTAAATTACTTTATGTGTCACTAAATTACTGTAGGATTCAAATTCCAATGGGCGCAAATAAATTATTAGAGCGGGGAGTACTTCACTAGAGCGCAAAAAGCGCGCTAAAGCAGAGGCACATATATTGTGTATATTTCTTAATCTGTAATATACACCTTATTTTCTTTCAGGTACCCGGATCCTGGAATGGAACGAAATATGCGCCAGGCGTTTACGTTTGCACCCTCGGCGAATGTGATGGAAATGGTACATGTGTAAAAAGAACGGCTGCCCACATCGAGTGGTGCGAGGGTCGAGAAACACATAAGTAAATTCAATAAATTCGAACCTAAAAAAGCGTATTTTTTGCAAACTACTGTAAGGAAAAAAGTGTACGTCTGTTGCGAGCGTGTACGAGAGACCCTACTCTTGCAATTAATGTCAATCTGTATCCGAGGTATAGCTCCCTTCCAAAACAGAATAAACATTTGGTAGGCCGCCGGAGCAACCATTAAATAACGAAGTAACGTGACAATAAATACCAAAAAGTGTTTGCTATTTATGCGTGACTTTATCGAGGTGCCCACAAACGGTCTTCAAATTTGTAATTTACGAATCTCCTTGGTGTTTGAAGGTGCCCTTGATTCATCCGTTGGTTTTGCTCCGCGAGTGTTTGGGAAGGCTGTCAAGTAGTTTTCAGGCAATGAAAGACGCAGTACAACTTTCCTCAGGATGCCACAAGTACACCGGTGTAAAAACGAGGAAGAAAAGAGTGAACGAGCGCCATGAGGGAGTTCTGAAGAAATACCCAGCACGTGGGGTTCATAATCTACAGTGACATCGCACAGTAGGGAGGTATCTTCGATTTGGCCTTGATCGAAACGCGGCCACTAATATTGGAATGAAACTTAGCCTGAAATGTCGCCGAGACTGGTGCCAAACAAAATCCGAAACTCGGAGCCGTTTCCGTCCAAAAGAACTTTGTTACAGTGTAAAAAAGAACTCGTGTTTAGAGATGGAATCGAACTCAAGCCTGGGTGGAAGTAGAAGCGTGGATTACTAGCGCCCACCATTCAGTGATTTTTTCTTGAACATTGTATATTACATGCGTTCGTTTGCAGGAGAGGCCTATATGCACGAAGTATTTAATTATCGACCAGCTGTGGGTTCTCAGCGCCATCTTAGCCGCAAACAACTAAACGCAACTAACAAAACTAAAACGGCTGCAAGCTGAGGCAGTAACTAAAAAATGGCAGCAAGTTCAGTGCCAGGTAACTTCCTCATAGATGCCCCTATACTAGAGCACCATTTGATTGTAGTAGCTTTGTGGAAATGACCGCTTTAACATTCTTTCCGGCATGCACGTCTTACACAGGCTCCAGCTTGCACTCAGAAGAATTATGTTTCAGGGTACATCATCACGTTTGGTAGCCGCTGTGTATCGCATATTGCGACAATTTAAAACGAAATTTTTTCTTAAGCCTCCTTTCTACGACACACAAAGCTAATTACACGTTCGGAGTAATAAAGGCGTCGTCTGTGGTTTCTGGCGCGCCACGTAGAGGACACTAAACAGAACAAACAAAATACGCCTCCTGTTGAGCACAGTTGTAGCCAGTAGACCGTAAATGCGTAGTTAAAAAAAAGAAATTTCTGCCAAGAAACATCAGCATTTTAATTACTAGCGCTTTTAGTCATTACCATATTGCGAACAAAACAGGGAGCGCACTACAGTTGAGAAGGAATAGATGCTTTGATATCATTTCTCGACTGCTTGGACATGTGTCTAACGAGTTTATCTAAGCATAAACCGCGCTCGCAATAAAATGACCGCAGTGATCACAGGTAAACCCATTTAATGGCTCCTTTAAGGACTTGCTAAAAGATAGATGAGTTCTCTTATTTCAGTGATTAAAACAAAAAAATAGTATTTCACTCTTTTCCTCATCGGTCGCCCTTCACCTCGGTTGCTGCAAGTTCAATGACCTTTAAGCGCTTCCATTTACTTTATGGATGTAGTGCTGAAGGCGGTTGCTACTGCTCGAAGGCTCGCGAGCTAGGAAGCGTCTTCGGAAGCAGGAATTCCACATGGTTTCGACGCCGGAGAAGAAAGGCGCATGATTGATCTGCTAAAGTAGCGTAATGTTGCCGCACGCAAAGAGGGAAGCGACTGTGAGCAGGTGAAAAAAAAATAACGGAAAAAATGGGCGAGTGACCATAAGAGTTTCCATCGCCTATAAGGAGTTTTAAGAACGAAAAGAAGACGGTAAAAAGCCAGTCGATGTGCAGATAACTAACGGCCACCAGCGCACGAAAGTGGAGCACGAATGATTCTACACAAAACTCTGCGACTTCCACTGATGTAGTTTTTGGGAACTCTCATGAGAGCAGCTATCGCGAACTGATGATATATGCTCACGTGCCGGTAAGCGGCAGCCCTTCTTCTGAAATTCATAGCAGAGGCATGACGAAATTTTAAAACAATTGCTTTGAAGGCTTCAAAACTACGAACCCCAAGACAGCTATTGAATACGGTTAACTGAGTAGCGTTTCGTTATTCGTAAAAAAAAATAAAATACAAATTTAAGCAGGGATCGGCAATTGCAGCTAAAAAATCACCTTTTGATTAGCTTGCCACCGTGAATGGATTATGAAAGAGCACAAGAAACGCAGTTGACGCAGAGTATATTAAGCTAAGCCCCATACGATATCCTCGAAGTGGGTAGCAATGACACATTAGAAAGACGAGCAGCCTTTGGTTTCATCCGGAACGAACAAATCGAGCCACGAGTCCCCCGCTTCAGAACATTAGACCTTAAGAGGGCTCACCAGCTACGAGGCCACTCAGATTTGAACTTTTTCGGTCGATAGATGGCAGCACTAAAATACCACAAAAAAGGAGGGAACATCTATTTCCCCTCCAGGTGTGTATATTCTACCGCGACACCCCCTTGACCGCTTCGCGGAAGTAGTAGTTATTCCGCGAACAAAGTAGGGCCGAGAACTTTCATTGTATATCCTGCCAAACTGGAAATAAGAATAACCCCCCTCAAGGGGTGGTGTTCAGAGATTGGACCTTTTTCCAGTAACCCACCACAGAGCTGACACAACGAAAAATACGTTTTTCAGTTTGGGTCCCCCTAAACTCCCTCGAATCTTTTCTGAGAAAATTCACTTACAATGACAGGTGACAGCTAGGATGGGGTATACAGCCTATGCTGGTTTTCCATAGCTAGCCAGAACAGATAAGTGTGAGTCATCTTTTGACACACCTTGGGAACACCTCCCCTTCGGCACTTCGGCCGGCTATTCCGTATTCCGCGTATTCCTCCGTCCCCACACACAATGCAAGCCTAGTGGCCGTGTACGAGTGTGGACGCCGATTCGGCGATGCGGCCTCAGTGAAAAGCTTTTTGCGCTCTCATTGTTTGGGCTGCCAGTGTTTATTTCGCATTGCCTTTGCTGTCGTTGCCTTTACTTTTCGTTTAACAAGACAACTCTAATTTCATCTTTTTCTGTCGATAGATGGTAGCACTTAAGCACCCCCAAAAAAAGGTGGTAAGTTCTATCCCCCCTCCAGGTATGTAAACTACACAACGACACGAAAGCATTCGTTCTTGCGCGTTCAAAGAGTAGAGCCCAGAACTTTCTGTAGGTACGCGGCAAAATTTCGGGGGACCGAAGCACAAAAAAGTTAACCCCTCTGAAGCCATTCAGCAAAGAAGGATGTGGGCGTCAGACAGTGGGCCATTTCGAAGCAACCCACCAATTTAGCGTTTCTGGTTTGGGCCGCCTAAGCTCCCTCGACTTTTCTGAGAAAATTAATTTACAGTGGTAGGGTGAGGTTTCTGGTTTCGCTTGAGCAGACAGGTGTGCTCGATTAAAATGGCGGAAGAGACTTGGCGCATCCCCAGGGCATTACTGAAAGAAAGTTCATTGGGTTGAGCACCTATGCAGCCAGCCCCAAATAAAAGGAAAGAAAGGAACTCCTAGCACAAGGCCTGAAGGCTGGTCTTCTTCCCTTTCCCGCGTAGCCTTCCTTATATAGCTACAGATGGATGTCCTCGAGTGCAGTGACAGCGTGTAGCTTACTTTTCCTAGTCTCGTACGAGCGTTCCCAGCGCCGATCACCCATGTTCCGCTTCTCAGCACCAACAAGGCTTGAGTGTTTGGCTTATTCTAACGATGGTCATCATCTTGTGGCACTTTTATGCGCCATACTTTTGATCCCTGTCTTGACAGCAGTAGATTTGTCTCAAAGGGCTTGAATACCAGCAGGCAACAAGTCAGCAGAAAATGCCATCAAAGAATTTCAGGTACGGGAAGCGTAAGCGTGCAGGTGCACTGATTGCGAACACCAGAAAGCTGCCAGCTCTCGAAAACGAAGCTCCTACGAGCAAAAGACACTCTTCTCGCTATCTTGGTGACCTTGGCCACCCTGCTGAAGGTTATTCGACGCCTGAAGTCAACGAGCACAACCCAAGGCCGGCAGATGTTGAAGCCCTCATCAGAGAACCAGGAGGTGTTAGGAAATGCCCTGTCGTCTTCATCATCTTCAGTGATGAGCGCAACAGGGTCGTGCGACGAAGATATTGCTATTGGAGGTTCCGCGACCACCCCAGTAAAGAACGGCAGTGCAAGTGCTGGAATTCAAGGGCGGCGCATTGTTAGCCTTCAGTACCTGTTGAGCAGCTTGCAAAAGACCGCCCTCCATGTTCCCTTCAACTGCACTTTAGCGGATATGGACTGTGAGTCTGAAAGAAAGCAAGGTCTTCAAAGCACGTTGACTCTCGTATGCAGGATGTGCCGAAGGAAGGATGTCATCCACACGGACCCACCACCTGACGCACAAGCTTCTATCGGCTGCGGTGATGTAAACACATCAGCGGTATGGGGAATAATGTCAATTGGCTGTGGGTTCTCAAACCTTAACGAACTGCTTGCGTCTATGAACATCCCAAGAATGTCTTCTGACACTTACACAAAAATAGAGGACAACGTTGGCCACATTATCAATCAAGCCGCCTGGGAGGAAATGAAAAGAGCGGGCGCAGAAGAGGCAAGGCTGGCAAGAGAATGTGGCAGCATTGACAGTGACGGTACACCCGCGATAGCAGTCATCGCAGATGGTGCGTGGTCAAAGAGATCCTACAAGAACAAATATGACGCTGCGTCAGGCGTGGTGAGTGTAAAAATTTATTTAATTGTCAAAGTGTTAAAAATGCTGCTTTTTGTACTAGAAATATTTTACACTTGCTCCTTCGGCTAATTGAAGAGATATGAAAAAGTCCCCGCTTTCATAACAAAGCACTGAAACTAGTTTCAGTGCTAGCGTCAACAAAGAGAGACCGTGCAGTGATTAGAACTGTGAATACAAAAATGCTGTCAGCGATGTTATGTGTGTTTGAGTTGGTCCTTGTATACGTGCAAACGCACAGTTTTAATAATTATAATTTTTTTCCTGTTGTCAGTGATTAAAATCTAGTGAAAAACAGAGTATTTACATCACACTACGAGCAGGAAGAAAGACTATAGAATAAGCATGAAAGAGGGGCTATGTACCGCTGTGATCGAAAGGCATCAATTTGCCTGGAGGTAGTTACAAAGCAGCACTTGAGTCACAAGCATGACAATACCTATATGTTCTAGCGATTAGCAGTGCAGAGAGTATGGCAGCTTCGTGACTAATATTGGTCTTACTCTTTCAGGCTGCCATCGTTGGTCACAGAACTGGAAAAGTCCTGTACCTTGGCGTGAAAAACATGGTATGCGCAATGTGTCGTCAGACTCCACAAGGTGCCACCCCGAAAGAGCATCAGTGCCACAAGAACTGGCAGGGAAGCTCAACACGCATGGAGCAAGCTATTGTTGTTGAAGGCTTCAAGAAAAGCGTTGAGCTACATGGCATCAAATATACAAAGCTTATAGCTGATGGTGATTCCAGCACTTACCGATCTATCGTCGCAGCAGCACCGTATGGCAACCAGCGGGTTGAAAAAATTGAGTGCAGGAACCACCTACTTCGAAACTATGCAGCAAAAATAAGAGAGATCGCTGAGAAGAAGCGGCTGGAAAAAATTCCTCCTAAATTAAAAACCTCTATTCTCCAAGTCGCTGTGCGCCTTCGGCATGGAGTTGCAACAGCAATAAAAGTTAGAAGCAGTGAAGATGCATCGTTTTCTGAAAAAAATATACCGTCTTGCTCATGACGTAAAGAACGGCCCAAATCATGTGTTTGGAGACCACGCCAACTGCGCTGATCACTTCTGTTCCGGAAGCAAAGCGGGAGAAGAAAATATATTTCCTGAAATAGTTCAGAAAGGCATCTTTGAAGAAATTCGTGTTGCCATGAACAGAGTGGTTGCAAACGCGGCGAGCCTAATAATGGACGTCGACAACAATGCTGCTGAGCATTACAATTCCGTTGTGGCAAAATTTGTAGGTGGAAAGAGGATAAACTATTCCTTGAAAGCATCTTACGAGACAAGGTGTTTTGCAGCCTCCTTATCGCTCAACTGCCGAGGAACATGCCAGGAAAAAATCGCGCGCAGGATATCGGGAGGGCAGCTTGGAGGATGCACAGCATAATTTGTGAAGGAATTAATTTCTAGGAGTGATTCGAAGCGAAAGCTATCGAAAAAGAAGATATCAATCACTCCACGCTGCCAGCATCGAGAAAAAGAGCGACATATTGGTGCCGATGCTGATTACGGCGTACAAGACATGGAGCCTGATGCTTTTCAATCTGCTTCCGACAACTTCCTGAAATCGCTCTCGCTATCAGCAACCAACATCGAAGACCTGCAGAGAGCAACGTCAAAGCAGAGTGGATTCACTGTGTGGAAACAAGAAAGGCGAAAAAAATTTACCGCATCATTGTTTGGTGCTATTTGTAAAATGAAGCCAACGACGGGATGTGGGCGGACAGTTGGTGACATCCGGTACAAAGAAATAACTTCCGCAGCGATTCGGTATGGAAAGGACCACGAGTGCTTAGCACTCAAGCAAATCGCGAATGAGTGCAACGTCGTGGTGAAGGAGTGCGGCCTGTTTGTTGACCAGGAGAACCCTTTTCTTGGCGATTCCCCGGACGGACTCATTGGGGAGGACGTTCTTGTTGAAGTCAAGTGTCCGCACTCAGAGAGGGACCTTAATCCACTGGAAGGAGTTCGCACCAAAAAAATAACGTGCTGTGAGGAAAACAAAAACGGGAGATTGCAGCTGAAGACAAACAGTAATTACTGGTATCAAGTGCAAGGACAGTTGAATATTGCTCGCCGTAGGAAGTGCTTGTTGGTGTTGTGGACCAAAAAAGGCATCAGCACTGAGGTGATATCCAGGAATCAATCGTTTTGGGAGGACGAGATGCTGCCGCGGCTCAAAACATTTTATATGCACTGCTTGCTGCCTGAGCTCGTGGACCCAAGGAGGAGCCGTGGCCTTCCAATTCGTGAGCCTGATTACATTCTCGAAGCACAAAACACTCGGTCGCTCAAGCGACCATTTAAGGAAACGTCGAAAAACGACGATAACCAAGACACCACCTAGGACACCCATTGTGACTACAGGGCGTATTTTCCTTCTTTCACTGTGTCCTGCGTGACACACACGAACTGCGTTCACTGTGTGGCTAACGCAAGCCATCGTGCGCTACAGTATAGATGCCGTCGGACGACGACTGTGTTTCATCCACAGATGAGCGGCCTCACGCAGCGCTTGAACAAAACCACTGCAGACAAGCTCGCCATGGTCGCCGACGCTGAACCTGGGATGTCTTCCTTCCGTACGTCATGTTCGTCTACTACACCGCAGTTGAGATGACCAGTCATATATGACACATTTTAGGCTCGTTTACGGCGAAGAAGCAACGACAACGCTTGACGCCATGCTGCCGAAAGTCACCAGTGACGACAACCTTGACGCCACCGCCTGCTTGCAGCGTGCGGGAGCTCTACGAGTCGCTCGGCTATGCATTACACACCAAGAGCGAACCTACGCCCGACGCTACAATCTCCGCCGTCGCCACGCACAATACAAGCCAAGTGACCGCGTATGGGTGTAGACGCCTATTCTGCAGCAGCCCAATAAAGAGCTTGTTTCAGTACCACGTTAATCTGTTGGTCTGTTTTTTCATGGCATTTTCACCGCCTCGTGACAATATTTATTATAAATTGTAGTAGATTTACTTCCTTTCACACCTCCTTCACTGCTTATAATTTCACAACGAAATAAGTCAAAGTTGGATAAAACTTAAAAGGGCGGGAAGCGAGTTCTTGGTTAGCCCTGTTTACATGAACCTTTAACGTCTGGTTGAGTAGGGGGTCGGGCTGAGCGAGGTCCACCCAACTCGACCAGTGCGTGTTTAAATGAACTTGATTTTAGGGAGTCGAGACCGGTTCAACTGCAGCGACACCAAGCGTTGAGCGAGCAAGCAGTATCAGCCTCCGTAATTGGGGCCGCCATCGCTGTATAGGAGGCGCGACGGCGCACGTGATAAACAAGTGATAACCAAAAGAGCAAACGACGCACTGGGTGTACAACTGTTGCCAGATTATCTTAAAGCGTTTGGCAACGCTGGTCAAACAGGTGTTTCCTCTCGACCCATGACTGTGTGATAGAATAGTGCAGGTGCGGCCCTTTGTCCAATTCCTCAGTGGCGTGGGCCGTCTTGCTAACCCCCGTCGATCGCTTTTTCATGATAGGGAACACTGTGCAGCTTGTCAAAACAGCACGCCAGCTCAACGTCACGCACCATAAGCTCGAGCAAAAAAGGAAAGCAGAAATCCTTTCAGAAAACAGCCCAAGCAAGAAAAAAGAGAAGAAAGAGCTCAAGTCCGTCCAAGTTCTGAGTAAAAACCTGCGCGCACGAACACAGGCAACCAAGAGGTTGGTGGTAGAGTGTAGTAGCGACAAAAATTTGCTGATGCCAGGTGGAGCCACGTCGCAGTGGTTACATATAGCGCGAATTTCAAATCCCCGCAGAAAATACATACACAACTTTCAGAGCCTGTAAAACGCAAACACTAGGCTCGATATGAATGAAAATTGCGGCTTAACAACCAAGAGAGAAACACGAAGGAAATGTTGCGGACGAAATTTTGATATCACGCTTAGTTTATTCACAAGATGACATGAAAGACCGACATATCTTAAATTTCAATTTTTCTGGATATTTACCTTTGAATTGTAAAAAAATTAAACTTAAAATATAAAATCTGTCCACAACATTTCCTCTGTTCCCTAAAAAAGAAAACGCTGCCACAAACCTCATGAAAATCTCCATTTTTAGACACGATACAGCTTCTGAAAGTTCCCATGTATTTCCTATGGACACTGTCACTGGTGAACCCTCTTAAGGCCCGACTCCATAGACACTTCGGCGTCCTACGCACCGTGCGCTGTGCTCTCCTGCGCGCTCAGCGCCGCCTCCCGACACGCAAAAAAAGCGGTACACAACTCCAAGCGCATCGCGCGAGTACTCGCCCGGTCGCAAGCTGCAAATACTCGAACTCGTGATCTTTCTTACGCAACAACAGATGCATAGGAAGAAAAATTAACGGCAATTAATTCCTGGCAGAGTGTCGGCCATCTTTCCCCTTCCCACCTCCGCCCCACATACATCACTCAACAGCAGTTAGTTTTTTGACAATTTTGCTAGCAATAACCACAGCCTTGAGGGAAACAGATCAAGACAAAAGAGAGGACAGGACTAATTCATATCACAAAGAAATACAAACTGTAAAAAAATTGACATTTGTGTGTTAGAAATGCAGAAAATTAAACAGGAAAACTGCAGGAAAATTACATTTGTGTGCAAAAATACATAAAATACAAACAATAAACGGATTCCTGACAGAAAATATTGTTGCGCCGACTTAGCACCCTGCAAAATAAAAGAAAATGTAGTAATGCCTGGAAGACCCCCTCTGGATGACACAGAAGCAGAACGTCCACTCATTGGTCGATGCTGGCGCGCCAGAAATTGCACGCGCGCTGCCGCGAGTAGCGCTCGCACCGAATATCTGGAACTTTCGGATCCAAGCGTCGTGGACGATCTCGGCGGCGAAAAACGTGTTGCGCATGCGCAGACATCCTCTGACTCCTGCCAAAAAAAGCCCATCGAGTTGGGCTTCTTGAAGAACTTCTGGATGGACGTGGTGGTTCATGCTTTGAAATGACAACACACTGCGATAACACAAAAAGGCAAAGGAGAAGTTGACGGGACTAGCCTAATGTAAAAGTGATGACAAGACCCTGGAGCCGTTATCCAGCAGACTTTCTGGCCTTGTACGATGCATCTGAAAAGTTTATTGAAAGCTTAATCTCTATATTTATCATCCCCTTGAGGAAGACGAGCGCAGATCAGTCGTTTCCAATCAGTGCTTTTGCGACAGTGCTACACCTTCCTGGTGTCTAAATTTTCTTAAGGCGCACTTTACTTTCGGTCAAAGTTTTAAGCATGAACATTGAATTCGGGGATGATGGCAGGAAAAATTGCAGAAAAGGGTGTAAATATAAATCATTTGTGTTGTCTTCTTAAACAAATTAATTTATATCCCGGGTTCACGTCGTGGTACACAGCCATCATTTTTAGTTTACTTCATAAAGAAGTTAACATGTAAGACACTACTTCATTTAAGGAAATTTTGGCACACACGATCTAAAGACTAAATCATTCCTTCGCATTTCTTAAGCCGACCGCCTATCTCGCCATAGAACGAAAGTAATGCTGAAAAAAAAATGTTTTGCAAGAAAGCCCTGATATTCATGAATAAAAGAGAGCGCTAAAACTGAACGCAGCGTCGGTACTAATACCACAAGGTTTCCTGCCAAAAATGTCTCTGTAAAGGTAATAAAAATCAATTTGAAAGCTCTAAGACATGCACACCGAAATGCTTGTGGCATTGCGGTTTCACGACCTGTTGTTGCGGTTGGCATTTGAGCCCAGCGTAATATCTGCTCTGCTTGAAGTTATTTCTCTTTTATTCGCATCGGCTTCCACTTCAGCTGTCTTCTTCTGATGTAATTATAAGATACTGCATGTTATTTGTGTCTTTTACAAGGAGCCTAAAGTAACACAGCCATGTTATTCTGGTGGTCTGCATAAGTCGTTTTTGTTAAACGGGCGTCTGTACGTACGAATCAGAGTTGTCTTTGAGAGATTCATTTGTCTTTGATGCAGAAACGAGTAGAAATTACCATGGAGTCTCGAAATACATAAGACGGACAGTGCTTTAAGAAGTCATGACGGCCTATTTTCGTGCATCCCCTGCTTAATGCGTTTAATTTTCAGCTCGTGAAATTGGAAATATGCATTTCCTCAGTTGATTGGGCGAAGTATGTATTTTTAAAACAATTTTTTTTGCTTCTCTCGCGAACAGCTTGCTGATTCGGCAACCTCTGATCGCTGACGTAACAAGGGCATACCCGCACCGCGTCGTCTCCTGCGCGCTGTTCACCGCGTTGATGTGCTTGCATGCACATCGTGGACGTCGGTCACTCGGAAAGTGTTTTGTATTTTAGCGAAATAAAATGCACCTCCGTGTTTACTTTTTGGAAGGCTTTGCCTAGTATGCGAGCGTAGTGGTCCGTGGCAAAGGGAACTTCTTCGCGGCGCCTGTTTTCTGGTTGTTGAGTAAGCAGAAATCGATGGGCCCCTGCTACATTATTAACTCTTACAAGCATGATGTTCGTAAGTTATTCGTAGGAAAGCGCTGCCGTATAAGCAAAGCGGCACGGGACGTGCATGCCTTCAGCGATGCGAGCCATGTGGGGCGTGACGGTGGAGTTCCGTCGCTGACTACCAAGTTCTTGCTATTCGTGGGTAGATAATTAAACTCTAATTATCACAAGACGGCAGTGTTCTAAAGCATACGGCATGAAAGAACAGAGAAGAGTGGCGATTGCGACGGCTTCTCGGCTGCATGCACGGTTAAGTAGATGTGTGCATTTGTTGGTCGAACACACATTGCCTTCGGATCTTGGAACCATTGGGACGCCCACGTGATGACAACATCGCTGTATATCCAGATAACTCAATGAAACTTGAGGCTTGCTGAGGGTCATATTTTATGTCTAGACACCATTAGATCACACATCTCACGGCGTCAACAGAGGTCGCCAAACTTGGACCTTCCAGCGTAGCGCCACATGTTGATGATGACTTCAAAAGGTGACGTGACCTACGTGGCACACCTAGCTTGCCTCATCAGGAATTTTTCGCGGACGCCACTGCCTACAACGCCGAAGCCGTGTTTTCTGGTGGAAAGAGCCGTTAAGGCTATCGCGTTCAAAAAGTTTCTATGGGTGCAAATATATTCGGTGGTAAATTATGTCATGCTTGGTCAATAAAGGATACACTGAACGAATCATAGTGCGTAGAATTTCGGTAGGAGATGCACACAAGAAATTACATAGCATAGCAAAAGATGGTTTCTTTTATCAGGGTACATGCATTAGCGCACGCATCACACTAACGTCTTCAATATCCGCGAGTTGCCCGCCAAAACCTTGTGGTTAACGAAGGCACAAATTTGAGCTTTCGAAGTCCACTGGCATAGCTGTTTTCAGTTCTATAGAAAAAGCTGCCTCACTGGGGTATATAATTTCTAGCAGCGCTTCGTGAAACTTGTTCTGGCGCTGTGGCGCCACTTGCTCAACCGCCGTTTTCGTTTAAGTATACTTCTTTTGTTCTTTCTCAGGTTTCTTATTATTGTCGGTGTTGTTAGCTTTCATCAGCATATTCCTGGATCACACGAAATCAATAAATTGGCTCATGAAGGCACTGTTACCTCAGAAAAGCTTTGCAGCCCTGCATGTACAGACTGAGCGGATAACCTAACGTTCGGTTGGTTGTCTGGCACATTTCAGTGTTGCACATTTCATTGTCTTACCATGCTTGTGATTGCATACAATTATATCCCCGGCGAAAGCGCAGGCCGGTACACAGAAGTCACTTGGAGGTACCAAGCAGTCGAAAGTGTGAGGAAAAATCGCAAAAATATTTCCTTTCTCATATTCTGTACGTAGACATAAATGGCTTGCATAATCTTGTTTCGAGTGTTTTTTAACGTTATTATTATTTTAGAAAAAACCACTTTCCTCACTTTTCCTGGCATTAAAATTTTGGGGAAATGTGTACTCCAGATCATGCGACTTTCACAGCGCTGAAGAAGAACACAAGCTTGGGTGTGTTGGTAAGTATTCATACTTGGGAAAAGCAGCGCCAGCAAGGTATAAACACTCCGGAAATAGGGGACGCGCGACGAGAGCTAACAACGGAAAAGCTTAATAAGCCAGAGAAGGGGATGTATGTGCCCAGAAAGTTACATTTATTCTGAATTGTCGTCTTGATGTCATCATTCATGCGAACTGAAAGATTAGCAAACCAAGATATTGAATAAAATAGTTAAATTTGTAAAAATGCGACCAATTAAAAAGCCAGAGAAAAGATTTAAAAAAAAAAGTAAAAAGTTGACGTGAAGTGCTGTAGGGCAAATGATCGCTTAGCGGAACAGGATGTGCTAAAAATGCGTTTCGAACACATTGTATTGTTTTCTTATTAATTTTGCATTTTTTGTCCGTAAGCTAAAATTGCAGTACGAATGCTTTCTAAGTACGATAGGAGAAATATTTTGAACATGCTTACAAATGCAACAAAAATACATTTTTTCTCCGCTTAGCTTATTTATCATACGTTAGAAATATGCATTGAATACATTAAAAATACACGAAAGATATGCAATTATTACATTAAAAATATACTAAAATGCACAGTAAATACATTACCTTTAGAAAGAACACTAAAATATACAATTAATACAGCAAAAATACATTCACTTCGGCTTGATAAAGGTGTACAACTCGGATTCACCGGATGATACTGATCAATGTTGTCAACAGCAGAAGTAATGACTTTACTGGCTATAAGCATCAGGAGACAGACTTAACCAGAGAAAACGCGCTGTCATCAAGAAGTCTATAACAATGCAAGGTCACGTGACCGGAGCTGGACGGAAAGAGGTCGCCACTCAGGAAATGCGGACGAAAAGTAACGTCCGCAAAAAGGAACTCATCCAACAAGCTTGGTACATGGCTTGTCTCCGAAGAGTAGACACATTATATTTCCAGTGCGGCGCTTTTTTCGCAAAGACAGTGGGCCCCCAATTTATCCCACAAGTTTCGAAATGGTCGCATTCCAATCTGCAGTTTATCTAAAATCGAATTGCTCGTCGTATCTTGCACCAGGCATCCGTCAGGAGTCGAACTGTCCATCAACAAATACATGGGCGGCTACGGGAGCCGGTCGGCATTGCCAGTCGAGGTGCTTTTAGCTGGCATGTTCGGGCCCTGAGGTGCGCATGGCGCCCTTGCCGGTATTATGCTATCACGCTGCCCACACGTCAGGCACGTATCCAAAAGAGGGAGCAGTGGGGCGAGCGCACGCCCCCCCCCCCCCCCGGGAAGCTCGAAAATTACCTTGACCCCCCCCCCCAGAAAAAAAATTCCTCGCTGCGTGCCTGCCACGCGTAATTTAAATAAGTGTTGTTTGCCAGCTTTAAGTGTGCTGCAAATATGGTTTGGTTTGGTTTATGGGGGTTTAACGTCCCAAAGCGACTCAGGCTATGAGAGACGCCGTAGTGAAGGGCTCCGGAAATTTCGACCACCTGGGGTACTTAAACGTGCACTAACATCGCACAGTACACAGGCCTCTAGAATTTCGCCTCCATCGAAATTCGACCGCCGCGGCCGGGATCGAAACCGCGTCTTTCGGGCCGGCAGTCGATCGCCGTAACCACTCAGCCACAGCGGCGGCTGCTGCAAATATGCTGACGCGGGCTACCAATTTGTTAGAATTCAGGTTTACTTTGAACGAATAAATTTCTTATTTACGAAAGCAAACGTTAAATACATTGCCCAAATGTCATTTCCCGAAACGCGACTTCGAGTACTGACTGTTCAACGGCAGCTTGAAGTGTGCTGCAAAGAATACATTGGACGAATGAATTTAGTATTTACGAAAGCACACTTTAAGGACATTGCCAACATGTCATTTACCGAAACGCTTTTTCGCCCACTAACTGTTTAACGGCTGCTTGATGTGTGCTGCAAATATGTTTACGTGGACAGCTCGTTCTTTAGAATTGAAGTATACTTTCGACAAATTTATGTCGCATTTGCGAAAATACACTTCCAATACATTGACAACAAGCAAAGGCCATTGCCCGAAACGCAATTTCGAGCACTAGATTGTTCTACAGCAGCTAGAACTGTGCTTCCAGTATGTTTAAAAGGACTGCCCGTTTGTTAAAATTGAGGCTTACTTCAAACGAAATATTTCATATTTACGAAAGTACACTTTTATTCCTTTGACGAGATGCTAAAACCGCGTAGATATTTTTTACATATGTGGAACGTCATCGAAGCATGCTTTAGGTAACGTATTTTTGGCACATTTTAAAAATTTATTTTGAATACTAAGAATAAAATTTCAGGAACCGATTTCCGGCATATTTTGGGCATTCATGAATACAAAATATGTTTAGAATACAATATAAATATCCAGCCGCATATTCCGAACTTATTAGTTATTGCTAATGGATTGATGAAAAGAATTTTTTGTTGCGTGTTTTCTACTTTCAGACGATTCGTGTGCCATTCCTATACTATTGGGGACAAAAGTAACGGAACTATCCTCCAAGAACCACCTCCGCACCCGCAAGCAGCGAATCCCAATTCGGAACTTTATGGGGGTCAGTTGCTTTTGCCCCGATATTACATGGATCACATCATAGTATTTTCCTACAACCGCTGAGTAAATTACGACTGAATTCCCGCTTAATACTGTTTTGGCTCAATAAACAAATAAAAAATACAATAACGAATGTAATTATGGCTTCGCAAGAAGCGTACCGCAACTACACCAGGGAAAAGACAGGGAAGGCAGCTATTACGATCCTGAAGGATTTAAAGTAAGCCCGAAAGCAAGCCAGACTCAAGTGGACATCATTGCATCTGCAGGCAGAGGAGAATGAAGGCGCATACGCCGCAGTCCGAGCACTCCGACCCCGGGCATCCCAACGCACAGACAAGCACAGCTACCCAAATATGCTGACCACATACTCAGAATTTCTACAAAGGTACAAGCTAGACAGAAGAAAATAGAACTTGACAAGGAACAGGAACTAACGGTGAGAAGTATGAAAACACATAATAAAGCCCCCCCCCCCCCCCCTCCAAAAAAAAAAACTTCACGCAATCTACCCAGAAGGCAATAAGCCACAATACCCACACTGTGGTATAGAGGCGGAGCTATATACCACATGGTATGGACCTGACAAAATAAAACAGTAACAGAAAGTATAAAAGAACCTATGATTGACCGGTGGCAAAAAATGCTGACCAGATGCGACCCCAAAAGTTCAGCAGAAGCGGCCCGAAAGGGTTAGAGCAGGCGCAAGGTGTAATAGCTCCCGGAACAGGGGGACTGACCACCAATATTAGCCAAAGTTAAAATGGTTTAATCATCGCCATTCACAATGCGGCGCAGTCCGGCAGGACCGTACTTGGCCACCCTAAAATGAGTTAAGCTGAAAAGGTAGTCAAAGGGCGAAAGGGGCAAAAGAGTGCTTGTTTCGCCACTTAGGGCTTAAATAACGTGAATACACGATATAGATGGCACTGCGCAAAAAGGCCACAAAGAGCGTCAAACAAAAAATTATAGATTTAGGCTTGCCGGCTTAGCGAATGAATCAGCGATGGCTGTTGTAGTTTTGGTTTAGCCATGTAGCCTTGCATTCTGCACTGAAACAACCCTCAGGTTGCGCTTTTTTCCGCGCATCGTTATAACCTCCTCCTGCCACTCCAGCCACCATCTCGGTTCTTTCTCTGGCTGCACATTTTGCTATCCCATTCCTCAGCTGTCCCTTAAAAAAGTTTGTGATTACTTTCTGACAAAAAGTTAATAACTTCAGGCATCACACAAATCTAGTATTTGTGATGACTTCTCAGTTGAGTTTCTGATGTGTTGCTGATTAATATTAGTAAGCGAGTTTCTGATTAAGATGTGATGTGTTTTTTCCATCTGTTGTGAAATACTTTTGCATACATTTGGAATTCATGATCAATTGCTGAATGGGTTATGATGCAATGAATTCACTGTTATGGCAAGAAAAGAGACGTCGTGAATGCCATTTTTTCTAACGGCTGTTTAACATCATACAGAAACTGCTGTGGTGACGCCGTCCTACACGTAATGTAAACTCCACTTCGCTATTTTACATGCTGCTTTAGTGGCTAATTTTATCAGTAAAAGACCAGATTCTGCCAATCATAGGTGCAAGCATCTTCTGTCGACCCTCGAAAAATACAAGAAGGTCGAGAATAGAGAATTACAATCTGCGGAAGTACGTGCCATGTCGTCACACTCACCTGATTTGTGCTTCTCCATAGCGGGGACTCACGCTTATATAGTTCCAAAAACAGCGCTTAAAGAAAATGCGAGGGGCGCTATTAATAAGTAGTTTTCAAACATAATTTTGGCATCATGTATGCAATTTCCGGCATGTAAAAATGAAATCGCTTAACTGCAAAGCTCTCTTAGTTAATGTGCGGCATTGCTGCACGAGAAATTAAAACTCTGTGTGAGGCGGTGCTTGAAAACAAATGCTATCTTTTGACTTCGTGCATCAGAAAAACTTTTTTTTTCGACAGAAAATCTCATGCAAAAATACATCAAAAATTTGTTCTGTCAGTACAGTTCCAAAAAGTTATGCGAAAATCAACAAGAATTTGTTATAACAGTCTGTAGGAAAAAGTAAACGCAAGAACTCATCAAGACTTCATGATGTTGCTTTGATGCAAACACAACATAAATGGCCTTTTTATAAATTTCTGTATATTCTAGGCACTACAGCTAAGCGTTCTAACCTCGCGCTCGCCTGTGCAGGCGGCGCGGTGCTGCGATGATGAGGATCGCTACATAGGCCCCTTCTAGAGAGAATTCTCGCGTTCGAACGAATATAACACAAAAGTGCACAAGAACGCGACGCGACAGGACGCTGAATACAGTTATGTATAAGGTACGAGGTGGTCCTGATAGATTCGGGAGAGCAAAAACATCCGGGAAGTAGTCAAGGTCGAAGATCCGGATGGGCTAGCCTGCGGCACCGTCAGGTCTCGGGCGGGCACAGAAGACTGAAGTGCGAGGTAGTGGGGCAGTAGCGTTGAGACCTAAAAAGCGTGGTCTGAGAGAATGCATAGGCGAACGGAACACTGCTCGCGTGGAAAGTTGCACGCTCGGAGGAGGCACTGGAAGAATCTTTGATGCCTGCTAATGAAGGGTTTGGGAGGCAGATGACGTGACAGACCAGATGAAGACATGCAGTCCGGCACGAAAGTCAAGGGTGAAATGGGCGGGACTTAACGGGATGGAGAGTTCAAACGAGACAACGGGATACACAATCGAAGAGTCTGGGCTTGCAACAGACTTGAGTGCGGCAGACTGCGCGACTGCGATCGCTGGGGGCGCGCTGGCTTTGGAAGGGTGCGGGTGAGTTGGCGCATACACGGACGCAGGAGTGCGAGACAAGCTAGACAGCACTGATTTCGTGACAGAGGTGACTAAGAGCAGGGTAAAAGGATGAGGGTCCGGGGCGAAGACGCTTTGGGTGTAGTGTTCACAGGGGGACGTGCAGGTGCGTGTGCCCAGACAATCATAACACCATTGTTCGTAACAGAGAACCACACTGCGAAATCAGCGCTTGCAAGTGGGCACAGGACCTCACCTGGCAAGGCGTCGCGAGAGGTCAGGGCAGCAGGCGGAGCGAGGCCAATATTTGCCGAAGTTTGGTCGACGGAACAGTGTACAAGTTGACGGTGAGACATTCGCAGTAGTGGAAGAAAGTTCACCTGCATTGATTGTGGAGGAAGAAGCTGCAAAAGAGTCTATGGGGCTTCGGGTGGCGGTACATCACAGTAACGTAGGACCGCCTCTCGCAGCTGGTCATACGGGCGATCGACAGGTGCCGCACCATGAGGCCGGTGCAGATAGTCTTGTGGCAGGGTCGCCTTTAAGAGAGCGTGGAATTGGCCCTGGAAGGTCACATACATGTGAATGAAGAAGCGAGCCTCGACTTGCGCGAGCAAAGGGACGCAGTACTCAGGACAGACGGTTGGAAGATCAACGCCCGCGTCGCTGTAGCCTTGAATGCATGAAAATCGTGATTGGCAGGTGTTGGGCTTGAAGCGACGAGCACGGGTGCTGTTGCGTACGTGCGGCTTTGAAGGCGCGGTGTCAAGTAACGGAGATGAGGCGAACACCTGGGTGATGCCATAAAAGTGGAGTGCGGCCTCTTTGCGAGCGTGATAGTTGAGTGCCGTAGCTGGTGGAAGTGTAAGGCAAAGGAAAACGCCGGACGGTAAGCAGTTACGGATGAGGAGAGCCTGCGCTGTCTGCGATGCAAAGTCGCTGATGTAGAAGGTCGCTTCAGTTCAGCTCTATTCCTCAAATGTCCCAATTCAATGGGTGTTACAGAAGGAGTGGGATTAAAGTTGGGTATAAGAAAACAAACGCCGATTATTATGCATCGTTAAAGATGATCAGTTACACAACCTTTAAAAGCAGTTGATGCTCTGATAGCGGCAATGTAATACGTTTGGATGTTTCAGTCTGTAGTGGGTCGAAAAAAGAAAAAACACAGAGAACATAGCAGCATGTGATTGCGGGCGTGCAACTTGAAGTGGATGCCTGGTGCAGTGAACTATGCGCGCAGCGGGTGTGAAATGCGGCGCTTGATTGAGAGAATAAAATGACCTGTGATAAAGTGCGAGGCTTGCAATGCGCCGAAGTAAAGAGAGGGATGGAAGCCCAGATATTTCTTTCAAAGATGAAATACTCTCCGCCTGTGCCAGCGGACGATGAAAGTTTCATGCTATGGATTATAGATGAAATACCTTGTTCGAAAAAGGTGATAGCTCGCATGAAGGTTTATAATTTAAAGGATGGTACCTGTAAAGGCGCGTAAATTTCAGTGGTGAAGACAAATGCGAAAGCATTGCTAAATTTTTCTGAACAATCATAATCAGTAACCACCTCGTGTGTCTCGTTTGAAAGTGTAATATTGGGAGGGTGTTTAGAATTCAAAACTTGCCAGAATTGCTTGCGATTGTTGACTTGTAGGTTGGGTAAGTATACATCACAATTATAATTGTGATAAAATGGGTATTTCTGGAACCAGCCGTCTAGCTATACACTTGGCAGAACCTGACGTCTCGATGGGGTACGTAGAATGGCGGAAGAACTACCATGAACCGGCGAGTTCCACCATTTGGGTTCAGTACCATGGCGTGGTGTACGTGGCGGAAGATGGGCCGGAGTAGGACAAGAAATCAGAAGTGGGCTGCGCCCTGTCCTTTGCGGGTGCTTGGGGGCTGTCCGTGGTCGCCAGATATGTGGGCGAGGTTGCAGCCACGTTTATTTCGCTGACTATGGGAACCGGTACGGCGAGGCCTAGCTAATACTTCTCCTTCTGTAAGCTCTGCGGGAAACCGGAAGACAGCCTTCACGTCCTCCTCACATGTCCTAGCTTCCCACACCCTCCATCTCCAACCAGGGTGGAGTCATACTGGGGACTCTTCTGGCCAGCTCCGCTGCTGCTGACCAGCGCCGGAAAATTACCGACTCTCTGAGGCAGATAGCTCTCCAAGGGCTGTCCTTTGCCCTGTAAGTGCAGCCTCCTACGGGTTCCCTCGTGCCATGTTAGGGGGTTTGCCTCCCTCTGTATTGCTTGGCAATAAATGCTTTCACCGCCACCAGCTGAGGAACGAAGCATCCGAGCTGTTTGCCGATCTCTAGAGCTTTCTAGCGCTCGAGGCTCGCGCTCACCAGAGATGAGCGCTCGAAGCTTGCAATGGGGACGGTCGCCACAATATCGTAATTGTATTAGAAATTTAATGTCGATTTTAGGAAGGGGCTTACCATGACTTCCCCCAGGGAGGCACATTTTAATTTTTCACTCTGTGCTAAAAGTCAACGAAATATAGCAAACTGCTTTTTGGAAATGGAATCAAACACAACAGCCTGTGCACAAATGTTGCCAAATACAAAAGAATAATGAACGTTTTATAGCGACTGCTATTGATGTTGTCTGGGTATGTGTCGTTACAGTAGTTGGACCAACCGAAGTATGCCTACCTCGTAAAGAAAGAATAGGAGGGTTACCCTGGAAGAGGATGATATAGTAATAGCGGGGAATGCGCAAATGAAGGGTGTTTACAACACGAGTGGTCTCCCGTGAGAAGAGGAATGTATGACGACCGCAAAGGATTGCACAATCGGAGTGTGATTCCCACAGAGAATCATCGATAGAGTGGTTACATTCAATTACGAATGGGAAGTTTACCTTAGAAGAAGAGTTTGGCGAGAGAGGGTGATTGCGTAACCGAAATGTTGTTACCATTCGTAGTGTGGTTACCGCTCAAGGAACATGGTATGGCGAGAGCAGATAATGCGCAAGCGGAATGCGGTTACCACGAGAAGCAACCGGAGGGTGGAGGGATGGTTTCTATATATCCGTTGTCATTTGCTATTTACTTACACTAACACCGGCTTAACGCGATAATTACAGAATGATTTAACCCGCGCGTGCATGCACGTCTCGAGACCACAAGTACTGCACCAAGCTACTTCTAATTACTGTAATCATTTGATATTTGTTTGGCGCCACAATTTTTCAATAATAATTGGTTTTTGGGGGAAAGGAAATGGCGCAATATCTGTCTCATATATTCGTTGGACACCTGAACCGCGCCGTAAGGGAAGGGATAAAGGAGGGAGTGAAAGAAGAAAGGAAGAATAGGTGCCGTAGTGGAGGGCTCCGGAATAATTTCGACCACCTGGGGATCTTTAACGTGCACTGACATCGCACAGCACACGGGCGCCTTAGCGTTTCTCCTCAATAAAAACGCAGCCGCCGCGGTCGGGTTCGAACCCGGGAACTCCGGATCAGTAGTCGAGCGCCCTAACCACTGAGCCACCGCGGCGGGGGACATTTTTTCAATAATTTTTCTTTGTGTGGAAATCCGAGAGCTCCACCACACAGCCATCAACAAAGGGCACGATATTGTTTACCAGTGGCTACCAGGACACAGAGGCATCGCAGGCAACCATCGCGCGGACGAGGCTGCGCGAACTGCTCACCATGTGGGTGATTTTGTGTCCATGCCCATCTCTAGAGCCGACGCAGCACGTAGGCTTATATCACTGTCCCGGGACATCAGGCTTGCCGCGTGGAATTCAGGCCAATTCTCGCATTCGCGTTTAAAAACCTTAGACCCAGATCTGAAGCTTCGGCTTCCATCCGGCCTACCACGACGTGAAGCAACTTTATCGTGTCGCCTGTGGCTTGGTGTAGCTTTCACCAAGCCCTACTCCTTCTTAATAGGTATGGCTGACAGCCCTGCATGTGCCAT